>JAADWU010000162.1:0-17188 GCA_023336255.1 Pythium graminicola
TCCCCAACATTCTGCGGTCGTGGCGCTGGCGACGGGGGAAACGGTGGCGCTTCGGTAAAGAGCAATGCGTCCATGGCGTCCATGTCCATGGTTGACTGATAAACGACAGGTGACAAGGGAGAGAGACAGCTCACTGGATCAATCAGTGTATACCATATGAGAGGTCACAGACAGGACGTATCACGTCAAAGAACGAAATGGAAAAGATGTGGAATAGACAGGGTATCTGATTGTAGAGGTTCAGTATACTCAAGAGATTTGGTTGAACATGAACCCTTTTGCGACGTCAGCATGACACAGCGATCACCACACAACACCCTCAACGTTCGACTGTATTACTACCTTCATATTCGTCTTCACGCTCGCCTTTTACAACAGGAAGGCTCGACAGGATGGAGGTGTAGGATGGTGTGCGACAATGCGACCAACGACAGGCGCATTCACTGGATTGTGGCCACGAACCCAACATTTTATCCAATCTGGGTTCACCAACGAATTAACTTGGTCTAAAGAATGTTTCACGAAGGTACACGAGACATTCTGGTGTAGCCATCTTTAGACCTCATCATTACGATGGACTGGATTCCGCATGCTCTTGGAAGCGACGACACCGACGTGACGCATCATGCGCTCTTGCAACTATGGCAGTTGGTGGACGATGGATGCGCAGAGACAGTACAATATGTAAGTGCCATGCCACCGCGCGCATGGCGACGACTGGGATTGCTGTTGTTTGCGAGCGACCACGTGACAGTGCAGACCGTCGTGAGCATCGTTGTGGCAGTGGCCGTTCCCACATGCCACAACGTCAATGAGGCACATCAACGTATACAGCATCGATTGTGGCAATCGGAATGGCGGCAGTTTCTTGTTGATAAACTCTTGGACTGCCATGCCCATGCTGCCAGATCCACAGTCCATGCAGCCGTGGCATTCCGTCTCGTACTCGTCGTGCGCACAGTGTTTTGTGAGGCATTGCGCTGTGGCATGGCAACGCAACACGATCAGGTGCGTACACTCGACGTATTCAGCGAATTAACACAGTCGCCACTGGATCCGCTCGCGTGTGGTGCGGTCCAGGCTCTCCAACTGTCGTGTTTACAACTTGATCCGGACGTTCGAGCAGCTTTTGAGGCCTCAAGCGTCTTTAAGAACTTAGTCGCGTGGGTCTCAGCATCTCTCGCTTCAATCCCAACGGACAGTAAAACGCATGGCGCTCGACAGCGTCTAACGTTAAATGTGCTCGTCGATGCCGTGCGACAGAGTGGTGAGGTAGCACGAACCATCGCACAACAGCAGGCCCATGAAGTACTCCACGTCGTCCTCTCTCTCATCAAGTGTCACCAAGGCGCACGTGAGAGTGACGTTGTGGCTCGCGCCGTGGAACTGCTATGTCTCGTCTTGCAACACGACACTCCAGAGGTAAATGAGCTCGTCAGCACCATCCGTCGTGACGGCGCACTCATCACATTGTCGTGGCTGCTTGGTCATACAAGTCAAGCAGTACAACAAGCGGCCCGTCAAGTGTTGGATCATTGTATCTCTCGGTCATCACCACGCGACTTGGTCCGTGCACTCGTCGAACAGGGATGTGTGTTGATTTGCGTTGTGATACTCTCAAACGAAAGCCGACGATTGCTTCAATGGATCGTCAGCCAATTCGAAAGTCAACAAGATCAACTCGTCGAGTCAGTGATGACGACTATACGCCGATCGACCAATCCAAAACTCCAGCGCAACGTCCTCGTCGCATTGCTCCTACTGAGTCAGGTCAGTGAGTCCATCCACGACACTCTTCGTGACGACGTTGACTTGGGTCACACTCTTGATGAAGTCCTGAGAGCAAACGACTGTCTCGCAACAACGTTCATCGCGACTGCGTTGCTCTGCTGCGACAAGAGCTCGACACTGAAATCCAGTACAAGTTTCCATCGAGTCTCTTCCCTCCATGACACCACAGCGTTGACCTCACTCAATGTCACACTCGTCTGTGCGGCCGGTGCGGAACGCATCGTCGATTCGGTCCTGCTCTTGACCCACTGCAAGCGCTTTGCACGTGATTTCCCACGGCTTGTAGAGAGTTCTCCCAGTGGAATTCAATATCAACTTGTCGATCACGACACAGAGACTGTCGAATTGCTGCTTCATGTACTCCCACTTGATCCACAGCACGCCGCATGTGAACTCCAGCGTCCTGAACGTCACTGTCTCTTGGAAAAACTCTTGCGACTGGCAAAAGCGATCGAATGTACCAAGTGTTGGCATGCAGCATCGCTCGCAATCTCCTCGACGCTGGATTCCACCAACTGGAAACGTTCGTTGGATATGGCGGTGCGTCTGCGCCATCCCACATTGCTACTACGCACACTTCGCTTTGCCTCCTCGTCATCGACTACTTTCCACAGTCTAACGACGAAGGAACTGGAGGAAGCAGCAATCATAGCGTGGAAAGAGCTTTTTAATGAATCGTAGTGAAACGTACAAGAAATGAAAAGGGAATGGTCGAGTCACTGTTTCTCGTTTACGAGGTCTCCAGCTCACCTAGTGTCGATGAGGTGCTTACTTCTTCAGCGAGTCGATTTCAATGCCGCCGAGACGACCAGACGCGTAGCCACCAGCGCGATTCTGTGCATTAGCAAGATCAAACTCACTTGCAGCGCCTGCACCCGCCTCGTTCTCGAGTTTGTCGTCCTCGGCGAGTTCTTCACGCAACCAGTTTTCCACGACACGGTACATCGGAAGAACAGATCCATCTGGACACGTCGCGCAATCGCGCATCGCGCCATAGTAGCCAATCGTGCCACGCTTGACGTACACGACGTGCGTTGCCCAGAAGTCGGTGCCGTCAAAGATGTGGGTCGCCAGGAGCACGGTGGCACCACGGGTCAGAGTCTCTTCTTTGAGGAACGCCAGCACGTTTTCGCGCGAAATAATGTCGAGCATTCCAAGGACTTCGTCGAGTACAATGAGCTGCGAAGGGCGAATGAGCGCAAGGAAGAGTTGGACACGACGGCGTTGGCCATCCGACAAACGATGGAGACGCCACTTGGGGTTGATGCGCAGTACACGGAGCAACTGATCACGTCGTTCGGGATACGACGCTTGCAATTGTACCATCATCTCTTCAATCGCAATGTCCGCCGAGTACGCCATCGCATGCGTCGCAAATGCCACTGCGCGTTGTCCCCAATCCGCACTCACGAATGTCCGCACCATGTTGAGCGTCGTGTCGCGAAAACTATCACGACCAAACACCAATGCCGTGTCATCGCGTGTGAGATGTTTCCCAGCGATCACAGCAAGCAATGTGCTTTTCCCAGCCCCATTACCACCGACAATGAGCACGCGTTGACCGGGCGCGAGCGTGAGATGAACATCTTTAAGCACCCGATCGTCGACATCGCCACGGTGCGTGTCATGCTGCAACTGGTTGATCAAATGACCACCAATGGAGACCTTGGCAAACGCGAAATCGAGTCCCGTGAGTTGCACCGGCGGCCCGCGCAGCGCCACGCCATTCACGACAACAGCGTCCATGGCTCAAATGAACACCAGCGTCGTTCGCCAGCGTGGAGTATTACAATTCATCAAATGAATTGTAGATCAGTGTACTCATAACAGAAATGAAAGGGTGAGCTCGTCGTGATGATCCCAACAGTCGTATGACGCCGTCCAAAGTCGCGGCGATGGACGCGATGGCGTCGACCGAGCGTGGGATTTCGTATCGTGATGCCATGGAAACGCTGCGTCATGATCGTGACATGAAACGCGCACTCGTAGGTGTGCCTCTGCCACTCACCTTCTTCTGTATCTTTGTCGCGATGCTCTCGCGTCACATTCCTACGAGTGCCCTGTATGAACAAGGCTACTCAGTGTCGTCCGTACTCGATAGTTCTGGGACAGATGCAATCACAACCGAAACCACGATGAAGTTTCAGAACATTGGAGCGATCAGCGATGTCTTTGAATGGCTGACCAACACGTTTATCCCCAGTGTCTTTGTCACAGAAGACTACAATGGCGTTCAACTCACCAAGGACAAGTGGGGACGCATCGCCAACTTTAACAAAGTACTTGGTGCCGTCACCTTTGAAAACACACGCGCAGCGATTCATCCGTGTCAAGCAGCGAAATTTCTAGTCGGATTGTATCCCAATTGCTACGATCCCAACAACGTCGACACAACGACTCACCTCATTAGCTTCGATACGAATGCAACTGAGGCCACAGATCTGATCAACCAACTCAAAACCCAAGGCAATTGGCTCGACTTTTCCACACAGCAACTACTGATCACAGTGGTCGCGTACAATGGCGAAGTCCAGGGCTACACAGTCACCAAACTCCAGCTCGATTTTCACCAGGGTGGATACGTCGAGACCTCGTCCACGACAACACCAACGATCTCGGACCCGTACAAATCCAAGGACGCAATGGCACTGGACATCCTCGTGGGGATCTGCCTTGTGCTCTCGCTGCTGCCGTATCTCGTTGGCTTTGTACGCATCCTTCGTTCGCCGCAGCAATGGCGTGCCCTCTACGACACGTGCGAGGTCGGTCCGATCATCGTCAATCTCGCCACCAGTGCGTTCACCATCGCATTCTATGCGATTTGGTTCACGATGGTGCAGCTTATGTACGCACAGTCATTCCGTGATAATCTCGCACGACTCGTAGTGTCCGGCAAGCAATTTGATGCCAATTCCAACGAACGACAAGGTCTCATCGCGGTCACGCGCTCGCTCGAGGACGTCGCGTACCTGACAACTGCCCTACGTCTCGTTGCGACGGGCGCTGTGTTTGCCTTGGGCACGGATATTCTCATGCAATGTCGCTTTCATCCTCGTCTCAACATTTTCACACGGACAGTCGCGAATGCGCTGCATCAATTTGCCGGCTTTTTCGTGGTTTTTGTGGTGATTTTTGTGACGTTTACGGTCTCCGGAACCATTCTCTTTGGAGATCGCGTTGAATCGTTCTCGAATCTATGGTACACCATGGAGTCATGTGTAAATATGCTTTTTGGCAATTTCGATTACGATACCATCAAGGACATTGACGCCCCCGTCGGGATGTTGTACTATTGGGCCTACATGATTGTCGTGTTTCTCGTCCTTCTCAACATGATGCTCGCAATTGTATTGGATTCATACGAAGAGCTGAGTCAAGAGGCAGCCAAAAGCAAGTACAACGTCTCGCTCCTTCGAACGATTGGGAATATGCTCTACGATCGAGAGATGAGGGCGATGCAGTACCAGCGGACGCAAACTGCTCGTCTTGTGCACCATATCGGAAAAACCGTGGATGCATCACGTCTGGACGTTGTCTTCCGTGGTCGAGTGATTCCAGACGTACTCGAACGGGCACTCCTGGAGAGTGGCTTTGGGGATATGACGGACCCAGGGAAAGACCGACAAGAGATGGTTGTAACGGAGACCATGGTGGTGCAGCTCTTTCCCGCCGCCAAGATCACGTCTCAAGAGGCCCGTGCCACCATCGACTTTCTGCTGGAAGGATGTCAATCGGATTCCAACAGTACCACCACCCCAACCACCGGTGATGCGAGTCCGAGACCCCCTAGTCCATTGGCCAAGGCATTCTCGACCATACTTCATGCCACAGAACAAGTCGAACAAGTCTGGCACGAAGCGACGGACCCTGGGCCGACGGAGACGCAACTAATGCTCGTGCGTCTGGATGCGGTCGAGCGCAAACTTGATCGTCTCCTCGCTCGTGAAACTTCCTAATTTCCCTATTCATCGAGTCGCTCGTCCGCCACGTACTTGGATCTTGCATCGAGTAAACTCTTAAATTTGAGGTAGAGTCGTGATAACCGTCGCTTTTCTGCGAGCTCTGGGTTCACAAACGCCGAGGCAAAGCCTTGGGGACTCGGATGTGTGTTGGTTGGTGTTTTCTGGTCGTCGATCGATAGTTTCTTACTAATGACTGAGGCCCGAAACGCAACGCGCTTGAGTGTCTTTCGTGCTTTCTCTTGCTTCTGTTGTGCCGCGTGAATTGGAAGTTCCTGCGCCACAAACACTTGGACCTTTTCAATATGGAGAAACGCTATGCCTTCGGATTGAAGACGCACAAATCGTCCACGGCAATTGGGTGGTGTAGTCCATGTAATGGGTTGGACAATCTTTTCGGCGACGCAATGGGTACTCACAGCGCTAGCAATCACATCGTCAAAGTCACGATCGACACCAGTCTTCATCGACACGCAGAGATGGAGTGGGTACAGTTCGGCATTGGGGTGGGGAAGAGGAGAAGCGTCAATCACCCCACGGGCCGTTGCCTCGGTGCCAAAGCCGATAGAGTGCAAGGGAATGGCGGATGACGGTACATCGATTCCCATTTTTCGATGTGGATGTCCGTGATTACTATTGTGAACATTGTCTTCTCGAAGCCAGATTTTGACACTGTGCACGACATAGTAGTTGCCCAAATCCACTTCCCACCACGGTTGAAATTCGTCTTTGGTGTGGGCCGTTCGCAATGGCTCGGCCTGTACCGCGTTGTGGGCCGCAAGACCAAAGTTAGTGGACGACTGCCGCGCCCGTTTGTCGACCGCGACGTCCAACAAGAGCTCGTCGGACGATGGCGGTTGTTGGAGATGATTGTGACGGATTCGCGCAAGAATGATACCACCAACGTCGTCCAGCGGCACCTCAAAAGGGCCACGAGGGTTGTTGCGCGCGTCTTGATCGTCCTCAAAGGTGAGAATGTCGTGGCACATGACACACACACTTGCTTTTCCGTACAAGGCCGATGCAGCGGAGAATTTCTTCGAGTCTTGGAGGACCATTCCCCATTTGCGTCGGAGCTCAAAGATCCGTTTCATGACGACAACACCAGGGAGGTTGGCACGTACAAAGCGACGTTCACACAACGCACACGGTGCCCGTGTAGGGACCCACGCGAGTTCACGTGTGCGATTCGTACCCTCGGACGATCGTTTGGCGGCTGACGACAGATACGATTGGGACGACGACGGACGGGGTTTCCGTGGAGGAGACACGGTCAAGTCGTCGTCGTCCATTGGCAATGCATTTCGTCGTCGTACGCCAATGGTACCAGCGGTCAATGGTCGTGGAGGCCGACTCGACACACTGGGTGATGGCAGTGGCTCGAAATGTAGCACCTTGTCGCCCACACGCATCGTGACCCACTCATTGCTTGATGTCGAAAGTCTCGTGATAAATTGATTGGGTGTGGAGCCTGCAGAAGACGGTCGTGATGCGAGAGCAATGACATCTCGTGACGATTTGGTAGCTTCTGCGGCTTGAAGACGCGTCGACTCGTTTGACGAGGCAAGGAATTTCGTTGTATCTTTCTCGTTCTCGGTACTTGTGTCGTCAACAGCTCGCATGGACAAGGCAGCGACGGATTGGGTCTCCTCGTGTTCTCGGGCACGAGCACACTGGACGTGCTGGTGAATGACATCGACCGTCAGCGTCTCACTGGCGTTCAAAGCTGAATCGTTCCACTCTGACATGTCGTCCTCGTCCGTGAAGAGCGCCTCGAATGCTGGGATTGCTTGGAGGCCTTCGAGGAGCTCTCGCGGGAGCGACGAAAACGACGAAAACGACCAGACTGGTCCGCGTTGATGCTGACAGAGCGAAAGTAAGGTCGCCTTCTGTGTGAGGAGGTCGCTGAGATGACCTGTGTGGATCTGTTGAAGTTCGTGGGCGAGTCGTGTGAAGCCCGCGTCCGTGCGAGGCTCGGCTTCGGGTAGCGGCGGCACGCGCTCGCCACGGTGGACGAGTTCTCCAAAGAAGATCGCGATCTCTGCACACCAACATCAGTCACTTTTACGAAGTGTGCGTGGATACGTATCATTCGTACCGAACTGAGCATCGAGCTGGAAGATCGTTTGTTCGTAGCTATAAAACAGTGCTTTCCATCGGATGGCATACGCATGGACCAACCATACGAGTTGTCGCGACAATCTGTGAATCCATGCTCAACGTCAGCAGCCGAAGCGCTTGAACACAGTGCTTCGTACGCACCGTGAGTTATCCAAGACGTCAGAAACGACACGGGCTTCCGAGGCGACAGCGTGGGCGTATCGCGCACATACGGCAGCATGTCGGGCCATTCGCTCGACGGTCTCATCCAGTAATATCGCCTACGATCAATCCATCCGTCGTTACTTCTTCATGCAGCAAACGAAACCACCGCAACGTACCGACGCGATGCGTGTCGCCGCACGCTGCATTTGCGCGAGACGCGCGAGGACGATGCTCTGGGTCGAGACATTCGTAAGAAACTTGGCCAGCGACGCGAGCTGCGGATCCCCACCGCGCCACGCGTCCAACGTCGCACTGGCGACACTGGCGGCTCGCGTAAACTCCCGTGTGCTCGTTCGCCACGACGCCTCGGCCGCTGCAACGATCGGCTCGCTCTCGAGC
Organism: Pythium graminicola; assembly: GCA_023336255.1. Lineage (NCBI taxonomy): Eukaryota > Oomycota > Peronosporomycetes > Pythiales > Pythiaceae > Pythium > Pythium graminicola. The sequence goes on from JAADWU010000162.1 coordinate 8,415, forward strand.
GCAAGGCCTTGGTCCACTATCGTCTCGGCGTAGTGTGCGTGTAGTTGGCCCAGCAGCACGAACGTGAGTACAACGTCCACTGGCATTGCGTACAGAAGTCGATGCTCGCGACCAACGAGTCGCTCCGTGTGGAGGTCCGTGTCGCCCCATCCAACAAACAATGGCGTGTACGCGACAGAGGGAATCTCAGCTTTGGCGTGCACATATCGCAGGAGCGCGACGACAAACGTCTTGTACTGGTTGGCGAGGTCGACTAATGCTGTATAATGGGCTGCAGTGCGTCGTGTCGCGCTGGACGGTGTTTCCTGGAGCTTCAAGGCCAATTGCGTGCGCACATGGGCAAACGCGTCCGAGCCGAAGAACGTGCTGCTCGTAGCGATTGTCGAGTCGTCGTTCGCGCTTGGGAGGACAAAGCGCGGGAACACACCGCACCAAACACGCAGCGGAAGCCGCCGTGGTGTGTGCGTCATGAGAATGAATCAATGCCATTCATAGCGGACATTGCCGAGCAAAGGTATTCTGGTCACCTCAGCATTGTCGTACTCCCTCGGTTTACGGTGTTGAACGGACTTTAATCGATAGGGTCTGCCTTCGTTTGACCTTCTTATAGAAACGTATGCTCATTAATCAAAGGGACATAAGCAATGTCTCCGATCGTGCGTGTTGAAGTCGTCTTCATCTGTATAGCGCATCATAATGAGTACCTCTCGGTCGTGGTGTCCACTCACTCGACTCTTTCGACGTTGCACGTCACGGAGCCGCATCATTCGTCCAGTTGCCGACTCCAATCGACTCCTCGAGGCTATCGGATCCCACAGCCCTTGATGTGAAAGGGCGTTTGGGACAAAACCGATTTCCGATGAAAGCCACGCTTGACCAACCCCCACGGCGCGCGACCGTCGCACTCGATGGATCTGGTCCGCCACCGCCCAATGCCGGCGTCATCATCTACGACAAGCAGCTACGGTGGAAGCAGCACGGCCAAAAGAAAGTCGATCATCTCACACTCGAACGCCTGAGCCAAGAAGATCTCGAATGCACGTTTGCGCCCAAGGTGAGTCGTTGATGCGGAGAGACCATACACAGAGCAACTGATGTCGTGGTCTAGATCAATCGATCGGCATCGATCAAAGTGGCCTCGACGGGCGAGTTGAGCGATGGCGAGCGATCCGAGTGTTCATCGTCGCAGTACTCGGTGTCGTCCCCACGCACAATTCGATCGATTGACTCGGTAGAGTTACGTACGAGTGATCAACGAATGCGTCCCGACGCCCCAGATCCCGACGACCCCATACTCCATCCAACCGAGTCGCAGGAACAATCGATTCTCTTGCACTTGGCGCGATATGAACGCGCTCGCGACGACGCGCAACGTGCTCAACTTAAGTACGTTCTCCTCGCTTTTCATGGTGACTGTCATAACCTCCGTGTGTGTAGACTCGCTTCGACACAGCCACGCAAAGATTTCGCCAAGGTCACAGCCGCCCGTCCATTTCAACTCAGCGTGACCAACCACGTAGGACTCTAGCGTATGAGATGATGGAATTCATCGCTGATGTGTTGGTGTGGTCAGAAACCACGACGTTCGACGTCGGCATCGCCTACGAAACGAGTGGCTCGTGCCCGACCGCGTGCTGGATCAACCATTGCCTCCACGAGTGCAGGCCCACAGTCCACGCTCGGCGTGGGTCCACAGCTGATCAAGCGACGGTCACTTGGATCCACCGACGACAGTGGTGGCGGGACGACCACCAGCGGTACAGCAGCCATAGAAGACGAGTCCAACCACGTGACGCCGATATTTGTTGAAGAGCTCCTGACACAGTGGCAGGAGTACGTGCATGTGTGTCTCTATTGAAGAAGAATGGAGGGAATATCTCACGATCTATCACGATATGCAGGGAGCGGGCGACACTGATCGCAACGATCGACACGCAGCGACGCGAACTCGAACGGCGAGAACAAGCACAACAAGACGCTGCACGACTTGCAGAGACGTTTGCCGCAACAGTCCAAGCCTTTGCCGAGCGACTCGAAATCGTCGAGCGCACGACGGCGAGTGAGCTGAGCGAGATGAAGAACATGATCGCCAAGCAAACGGCTGCCACTGAACTGTTGCTAAGTGCTCTTGGTCTCGCTTCGTCCACCAACGCGGTTCCTCCTACAACTTCTTCTCCCACCCCGTCGTCCACCGCAGGGATGCGGAGAGAGACGAAATGATTTGATGAAATAGACAATGTCAATCACTCACGTCGCATCTCCTTCACCCGGGTACGTGGAAGAGTGGGGCCACACAAAGCGCTTCCCACTGCAACGCCACCCACAGTGATGACATGGCCAGCGACGAGAGTGCAGCCGTTTCGCCGAAATCCACGGCCCCCGCACACTCGACCCGTACCCCGGTTGTTGTGCGCCGCCGCTCAATTTCTCCTTCACTGCTGCTCCCACCACTGGAACTGCTGGCATCGTCTCGCCCGCTGCTGCGATGGCGTCCGGAGTCAAATCGAAACCATCCGAGTACGTTGGCAAAGAGAACATCACGACCGAGAGCATCGGGTTCGAGCGCGCTGGGACTTGTGGCCCATGGATTGAAGGATCGAACACAAATGATAAATCCACGAGGCGTACGCATGCGGCAGAGCACATAAACGCAGCGGACAACTTGTTGTCCATCAGGCGTCACAGCATCATGAATCGCAATCTGGAGGTCTTCATTCACACGCTGAATCGTCTGGTTGCGCGCAACGGCGTTAAATTTGCGTAGGACATGTTCAGGATCCGAGAGCCATTGCCATGTCTTGGCGGTGAGATCGTATACGGTTGACGCATCAAATTGTTTGCGGAGTTGAAACTTGACACTCGTGCCGTCGACCAGACGCTGATCGTCCCAGCCCATGAATGGCGTCCCGGAGCTCACGACACGACCACTCAATCGAAACGCACGTAGTTTATTGTACGTTTCGTCCATGACGTCGCACAGCGCATCGTTCGATAGTACTGGCACGAGCGCGACCGACGGGAGCATTGCAGAGCGTGGTGACGTCACATGATCATCGTCGTGTTCATTGTCGTCCTCCGTTGCGGATGCGTCCACGCGCACGACGCGGGGATACCGCCGCACGCGATGGCTTTCGATCTCGTCGTCGGTATCGTCTGGAAACACGCGCATATTGTCGTTTGCGAGAGTGCGGAAAGCGCGGCGTCACAAGATGTGTGATCAAGCAAAGGGGCATTTGATGAGTGTGTTCAAGTGAGCTGCTCGGCAATGATGCCATCGTCTATGTACCATCATGACCCCTACCCCTTACTAAAGTCATCACCAAACGTTGCCAAAGTGACTGTTCGAATTACCTCGCTCGAGTGACCTTACCACATGTACTGAAATAACATCCTCTACAATGCTGTCAAGAGCCTTCCGGCCACGCATGCATTTTCCCAGCGCACAACGGTTGAAAGGAACGCAATGAAGATGTCACTGAGTGGCCGTCGACGATTCCGATACGGTATGTAGTTGTTGTACACGACTTGACAATTTTTGGACCCGTCAGGACTCGTAATCTCGCGGAAATGAAGCCTACGTATTCACTCTTAGTCTCATATCACGGATTCAGATAGTTTGATGCACGTACCACGTGAAGATACCCGTCCAGTGTTCTGTAGGGTCGAGTTCTGTCTGTAGTGACGGTATCGAGCGCATACAGAGCGTAAAACCGTCTGCAGTTCGCACGCGAAAGAGCAAAAACACCACGTGATACCGCCGTTCGCCCTTGCATCCTTTTCGGATGTTACTCCGATGGATCACAAGAATGTCGTCACTGGGACGGTCGAGAACGCTGAGTTGAACGTGAATACCCCACGATCCAAACGATTCCCGCAAACGAGACTCGCTAGAAAAGACATCCCACGACTCGAGTAGGATCGGCTCGACCTCTCGACCCACAAAAGTCTTAGTGAGTGAGAACACGACTCCTCTGTCGCTCACGGCACGTCGATCAGACCATCCCAGACAATTGCTGCCGAGTGAATCGAACGTGGTTGTAGCCTCCAGAGACAGGAGCTCGTCGTACGCGCCACGCATGAGACGAGCATATTCTTCGGGGGAATGATGTTGAAACTGAAGGTCACAGCTTGGAACCTGTTCCTCCGGGTCCGACCACGTCCGTACTGTGCTGAAAGCAACCGACTGGATTGACAATGCGAGCAGTTGCTTCCCCCGAAGCGAGCGGTGGAGATCTTTCTGCTCTTTTTCCAGGTCACCTTCACATAATTTTAGCTCAATGAACCGCTCGCGAAGCTGATGCACTTGGTCACTAAACTTGACCTCCGTTAAACTTGCGTCGTCGTCATCATCGAGGGACGTGGTACCGTCACTGTCAAATACCACTTCTGATTTCTTTCCATTGCTGCGCCTGAGGACGGCATGACCCTCCATGAGACCAGCAAACTTGGCCTCGAGTGCGCGTACTTCATCGCGCATGGCTCGTAAAGTCGCCTGACGTCGGCGCCGTGAGAGCCGCTCGATTTCAGTGCGTCGTATGCGTCGAGACACTGCGTCTAGTTCTCCGTCGTCTGGTGTTGATCCCAAATTGGTGACATCGGTGAGGAGAATCATTCCTTCCGTTTCCGACGCACCCGAGGGGCTACTATTGGTTGTCGCTGGATCCGTTTTCAGGACGACATCCGGGGTCATGGGCGGTGCGGCCGCTTGTAAAATCATCTCTAATTCTTCGGTCGTCCAAAGCGTCGTGTTTTCACTCTCCGAACGCGGTCCTGTGCGCGCCATCGTTGCGAGAGACCAGCGACTGTTGTGAGTTGCGTATGACTCAAGGAATCCAGAGTGATGGTGTCCCAGAACAGATCAACCCAATCGTGTTCGTTATTTCAGTAGATACAATCATAATTCAGTCAAGGAGCCACCAGAAACATGGGAGCGATCGCAGCGTTTTCCCATCGCACAACGGACGCAAACATGTCCAAGAGAATCCGTTCGATCGTGTCAAAGAGTGGCCCTTCTCTTGCTACACCAAACACGACTTCACACGCCACACAATCGCCTGTGCTCTCATCCCGAATGGACTTGAAATGGACCCTACAAATCACCAACCAGAGACCTCAGTGCCGGTCAAAGACGACACCAAACCCTGTGGACAACGTACCAGTGAAAAAGATCAATCCAAATGTCGCTTTCGTCCAGTGCGTCTTGAATTCCAGGGGCAGGAATCGTACGAAAGCAAATCGTAAACCCATCGTCGGTCCGCAAACGAAATAACACGTAGACGGTCTGGATGCCCTTGTTCACGCGTATTGACTTGGCATGTTGGTGCAGCACCATGACGTCGTCGTTGGGCTCGTGCAACACACACAAGTGCACGTGGGCACTGTTGGGAACTATCGTCTTGCGGTGCAATTCCTCGCGAGAGAAAATGTCCCAAGACATGAGCATCACTTGCTCGAGGTTGCGACCTGGGAATCGCTTGGTGAAACTGAGAAACAACCCTTTGTCTTTCTGAAAACAGTGATGGTCCACCCACCCTAAGAACGCGTTGCCGGATGATACAATATCAGTGCGTTTCTCATACGCGGTGATTGCCTCGAAGCTCTCGCGCATGATGCGGAAGAGCTCTTCCCGGGGCAAGGGCTCATACAGGTGCTGCCCAACTTCACGACGCCATGAAGGCTCGTTCCAATTGTCCGCAAATACCGCTGCGAGCGATTGGATCGACTGGGAGAGCAACTGGCGTGCGCGCAGCATGCGACGTAAATCTGTCTTCTCACGCTCAAGTCGCTGTGCGTCAAGCGAGAGCTGGACAAACTGCTTGCGGAGCGTTTCCAGTTGTGTCCCAATCGCCATCACCGCGGAGTTTGGGTGGTCGTCGTGTGCTTGACGCGCAGCTTCCAGCATCTCCGTCTTCTGTCGTTCGAGTCGCTGCACTTGGTCACGCATCTCTCGCAACATCGTCTGTCGGCGTCTCCTCGATAGCTTTTCGATCTCTGTACGACGAGCGCGCTTGTGGTTGGCACCCACCATAGGCGTCGCGTTGACACTGCTGCTCTTGTCGTCCCCGGACGTTTGCGGACTCTGTGGAGACGCGTGTCGCTCTGGTGCATCGGATGTCGTGGTCTCTAGCAACAGCTCCAATTCGTCCGGCGCGAGCTGCAACTCCAAATCATCCGTCGTCTCCATTATGGTTACGGTATCTGTAAATGGAGAGAGACCATCGGAAGAAATGGGAAGACTCAGAATCAGACATGACTGGCTTCAACCAGGCTTTGGTGGTCGTGCGGATTGTCGTTCCAGCGTTCCGTGTATAGCTCATACAAGCTCCTCAATTCAGTTAACTCAAGGTATCTACACGTTCGGATCGCTTTCTGGCAATATAAACAATGGAGCGACGCATACGGTTTCCCACCGCACGACTGCGAGCACAGATTCAATGAGCCAATGCAGTGCAAAGCTGAGCACACCGCTATGCAACGTGCCGCCAAACGTCACTTCGCATCCGTCTTGATCGAGCTCAGTGAATGTAATCCAGTGAAACACATCGACCCACGACTCGTCGTCCCCGAGGGTTCGGTGGACATCGGATGTGTTGAGACTTTTGAAACAAATGACAAAACCATTGTCGCTTTTGATGCGAAACATCACGTAGACCGTGTGAAAACTCTTTTGAGGCATGGCCGCGTATCGTGTTTGTCGACGGACGACACGGATACTGTCGTTGAGGACTTGTAATAGATGGATCTGAATCGACGTTGATGCATTCACAATCGTTTGCTGATAGAAACCTTCGTCACAAAACAACCTCCAACTGGTCTCCATCAGTTCTTGTGCCTTGCGACCAGGAAACGATTTGGTAAATCGATGGACCATCGTCGAGGTTGACTCAATCAACTTGCGCTTGTCTCGCCATCCCATGAAATGACCACCTGTCGACTGCCACGGTCCACCACCTTCGAACGTCGCTGCATATTCACAGCTCTCCTTCATCACTGCGACGGCGTCGTCCATTGTCAATGGGTCGATCCACGTTGTGAGCGCTTGATCCCATGTGACCATGTCTTCTTCTACAAAACTCTCAACCATTTCACGTAGCGAGATTGCGAGCAACGCGTGCTCGTGCAGCAAGTTCTGTAATCGAATTTGTTCTTCCCGAAGCCGCCGGACCTCAACGACCGCTCGAATGTACTGCTCCCGACAGAGACTTTGCGGAACTTGATTGTCGTGTTGGCGAATAAGCTCGGTCTGCAATCGCTGGAGCCGTACCACTTCTTCCCGCATAGTTCCGTACTGACCCTGTGGATGATTGTTGTGGTTAGTCGTCCTTTTTGAAACTACGTTGTCAAAGAAACCATCGTACATTGCGACGCAATCGCGACAGTCGTTCAATCTCGGAGCGTCGGGCGCGTTTGGCTTCACGCGCCTTTTCATTCTCGTCTTTGGGTAAGCCAATACCACGTACAATCTGAGCAGGGAGAGACGTCCTGTCAATGCCCATGTCGCGCTCCATGTCAACGTTTCACCTCCTACTGTAGTTCGTAGTATTTCTTTCGTGCTGAGGAGCTCACATGACATGCAGAATGATGGTCCAAATGAAAAATTCCCATTCGAGTCAGAACCGTCCAGCTAAATTACAAAGTGGGTGCAATGAGATACAACGGTGCCACACAGGCATTCTCCCATCGAATGACCGTCATGATGAGCTCAATCATCCAATGCATCGCAAACTTGAGGACACTTCCACCCAATGAACCACCAAATAAGATTTCCACACCTTCGTGATCATCATGCAAGTCGACGGGAGTGAGGTCCACACGATTAAAATTGTTCCAGTGAAAGAGCTCAATCCACGATTCGCCTTCTTCCATCGCGTTCTGGATGCTGGGACACGGAATCGTCCGGAAACACACCAAGTACCCTCGTTCCGTTTGCATGCGGAAGAGAAGATAGACGGTGTGGAACGATCGCTGCATCGCAACGTATCGCGTGTGTCGATGCATGATCAAAATGTCGTCACTCACAATCTGCAGTGTCTGGAGATTGACTTGAACACCGGCACTAAAGATCGTCCGCCGCATGGCTCCTTCGTCTCGAAACATGTCCCACGACTCGAGCATAAGCCGTTCGGGTGTGTGCTGGGCCCCGAATCGCTTGGTGAACGCAAAGTGCATCATCCCCGTGGCTTCATCGAGACGACGTTTGTCGGTCCAGCCCATGACCGACGACCCCGACGACACGAGGTTACGATCATTGTCAAATCGTGAAATCGTTTCGTACGCGTCACGCATGTACTCAAAGCACTTGGCAGGTTCCATCGGTTCGTACTTGGAATGGAAGACCGAGTGCCGCATGAACGGATCGTCACCAGCAAACTGCGTGAGTAGCGCACTGATCGCGTCACTGAAAAGCTGTTTTTCGTGGAGTATTTCACGAAGCGACTTCTCTTCGTTACGCAACGCAGCAGCTTCTGTTGATAGCTGCACATACCGAGCACGCAGATCGGACACTTCGCTAGGATTGAGGATCGCCCCTTCCGTGGCGTTCTCATCCATGGACATGAGGAGCGCATACTGTCGTTCCAGGCGGTTGAGTTCAGCGCGCATGGACGACACTGATCCCTACGACAGAAAAAACATTTTGAACTCAGCTCTACTCACTGCATTTGCATATTCAACCGATCATACCTGTCGTCGTTGTCGCGAACGCTTCTCAATCTCGGAGCGACGGAGTCGTTTGGCTTCCTTCGCACTCATCTTGATACCGATGCCAGGTACAA
>JAADWU010000163.1:0-17183 GCA_023336255.1 Pythium graminicola
ACAATGAGTCGACCTCGTCCCAAAGAGAGCACGGCAGGACAGGAACTTTACATGGCGTGGCAGTTAAGCAACTGGGTGGGGAAGAGTGGACAGTTGGCGACTGGGTTTACCACTGGACACTTCAACTCTCCCACCTACTCTATACATGCATACCCTACATTATTTTATTATGAAATTCATATCTCATCATTGTAAGTAACATGTATAACTTGATTAAATGTGAAAACGTATATAGAATTGAGCTCTGGTCCATGCCAGTTTTGACTTGACGGAAACCCATCGAAAATCATTGGGAATGTGGACCCATGGAACTGCTACGAGCAGTTAATCTAGCAGTGCTAGAGTATCGTCTTGTTTTCCAGACTAATAGATGTTGATGTATCCAGTATTATGACAATTTGTGGATACAGGATGCAACATAGACAATTGACTGTCGACTAGGTCAAGTTATTGGGTGTCAACATTTGCTGTGAACTTCACCGCAACAGAGGAACTGATGCCATGGCTCACTGTTTCTACGCGCCCCCAGCTGACAGGGCCGTAGGATGGTCCACTCAACACCATCAGCTCTATTACATCGCAGAGAAACGACTTGCTCATGGTCAGAGTAATATCGCTGATCCAGTTTCCAATGGAGCGTCCGGTCCGGCGAAGGCAGCGTGGGTTACTATAGGCAACAGAGTGTTGGTATCAAACGACTCGTTCGCCGCGGAGATCCAGCTCAGCACACGGCATCACCATCCTAACATCGTCTGCTTCATTGGTGCAGCTGGGGACAATGATCATGGCCCTGACGTACTTAGTAGCAGTGAATTTGTTCAAGGTCCTTTGCATAATCGTCACTATCATAGGCAAGATAAACACCTACCGGCTGGTCTGTAGCGTGAGACGTTCGTCTTCGGGTGGCTTTGGACGATCGGAATGGCACGATCGTACCGTTTAGCGTTGCCTATGCCTCCTGTTTCATGGTCTCAGCGGACAAGTGTGAATGATTTCTTTTTGAATATCGAGTTCATCACTACTAATACTTATGCTCTTGCTGAGGGACGTTGAGCTTTTCATCTCTCCTAACTATAAAGCACACCCAACGATCCAACATAGTGTTCCCCCATGGTCCCATGAAACCCCACAAAGGATCGACCATCACGTCGGCAGTCCAGATTTGTGATATTCCCAAACGCGCCACGTCCCCACCATGGTGTCTGGCGGTGGTTCGTGTGAATACGAATCGCATTCACGACTTTGTGACTCTGAATATAAACACACTGAATCACTTCGTCTCGTGAAAGCTCGAGGCAAAACTCATTCGGACCCAGTGGTGAGCTGTCCTTGAATGCTTGGAAGGATTCGTAGGCTTCTGTCGACAACACCCACACACGCATGATGTGAAAATCACACCGGACGACGATGGCGTGTACATTATCCGCACTCTCTTCAAACTCACGCTGGGTTCCATCGTGAAATCCAGCACCGTACCGAAGCGAACGGACACCACGGGACAACATGATGGGTATTGGAATGATCGAAAACGGACAACTCAATGCACCGAGCAATTGGCATCGAACGGCACTACGGAATCCGATGAGAGCGTTAATAAAGTATCCGCTTGGTGCATCAATCGCATTTACCGAGCCACGGGGTCCACCAACCCACTGGGACGTCCTTAGCGTTGTCTGCATGCGAAGACCCACGACACCTTGAGCGGTATAACGGTATTCAATCCGCTGAATAAACTCACACGGTTGCAATAATTCAATGTACTTTGTTCCCCCAGCACGATCACGTTGAGTCGATTCGAGACAAGTCACATCGCGTCGTGCAATGTGACGAATGTTGAGGATAAGACCACCAGCAGCTTCAATAACGAGCGCCCCAAGTTCAAACGTGTGATCCTGCCAGCTCATCCCAATGTCCTCGACGGCATCGGGCTGGTCGGCTGCAGGAAGAGTAAATGGCAGAACGATCGGCAGACGACGCATAGTCCTAACGGATGGTCTTTTCAGGTGGCAAATACGTGAATGGGACAGTTTCCAGGTACGAGAATGTGAGAGAGACATTCGAGTCCATTAACCCAAGCAACGTCATATTGTGTATAAAACAGGCATACCCATCAATCAAAGCACACACCCATCAAAGTCGTTCTCCTCACTCGATCGTCTTGGTCTTGCCAATGCCAAGCTGCACAAGTTGATCACGTTCCACCGCAATACTCTTGGGAATCGCATTGTACACCACACCCAACGTGCCCATCACGTTGGTGCCAAACGTCCCATGAAAACCACAAATTTGCAACGTCTTCTCGGGGACTTGAAACACATGTGGACTTGTCCCCATCTTGGTATCTCGACATCCATACCATGCACTCTTGGTCAAATTGGTATGAAATCGCAATGCGGTAATCTTCTTCTTGGTCAAATCAACTTCCACAGCCGTCAAATATTCACTATGACGCAAGAAAAAGAGATGATTCTTCGGTGGTAACGGTTCTTCACGCTTGGCCAAGTGACGTCCATACATCTCCGATGACAACACATGAAGATCCGTAATGCCAGGCTGCATCGCATCCCCAACCGCAACAACCAACGCTCGAATATGGTCATAAGTCGTTAAAAACTCGGTCTGAACGCCATCCGTCGCGCCAAATTCCCCAACACGTGGCGATTTCTCCTGGGCCAAGAGACTCAAACTCGCCCGGCCAACATGATCAGCAATAGGGCACAATCGTAACCCCAATTCGTTGGAAGTATGACGAAGCGTTTCGAGGGCATTGATAAAATACCCTGAAGGTGCGGTGACTGTCTTGACAACACCTTCACGACGACCAAACCATGGCGATTGACGTTGATTCGTTTGGACACGAATTCCCACAAGTTTATGAAGATTCGTCCACGCAATATCCACTGCTCGAACAAGTTCTCCCGGGCCAAGGACAAAGAGATGATGAGAAGCGTCATTCCCTTGCGCCGGACGATCGAGAAATCGATCAAACAAATGATTCGTTACACTACAAAACGCCAACGGCACCTTCGGATCAATCGTCCCATAGATCGCGGCCAAATCATACGTCAACGCTTGCCAATGATCACTCAGGAGGGAGCCACTGCCGTTGATATGGTGACGAAAGCGACGAACCACCACCAGAATCTCTTGTCCATGAAGTGGCTCCGTCCCGTAGAGGGGACGCGTGTACGCCACAGCCGAGCGGGTGAGTCCTTTGACGTACTGTGGACGTACAAGATGCTTCAAATCATCAGCACGAAGACGGAGTTCGGTCGAGAGACTACCATGTTGTCCCATCGTGGTCAGAATCAAGAGAAAACCAAGAATGAAAACGAAACCAACGGAATAGAGAAGCAGTTTCGTCTTGTCGCCCAACGCCATTCCAAGAAAACTCCGAGTTGGAAGTGTTGAAAGGTTTTGACCATGGACCATAGTGGATACCATACAGCATATCAGATTTTCTAAACTCAGTTGGGCGACACACGAGTGGACAGCCCACAGTGTATTTGCATTCAATTCTGCTCCATTGGCTCTGGTAAACTAGTGGTTCTTTTTCATAGGAACAAATCAACGTGTTCCACCGACATGTACCAGATGCACGTCATCACCTGATGACGTCCAGCCCAATGGGAAGAAAGATCAACATTGTCAAGTGTCGCACACCTCAATGGATTTCTTCGATTTCAAAATTTGAACAACGTGGTGATCCCAGAACCACTGATCCCAGAGTCTGAGCATAGATATATCCACATATTGATAGAGAGCTTTTCGGCCTCTACATACAGCAAGAGTATGGTTGAAGCTTGGTGTTCACAAGATAGTGAAGAAGACCAAGTATCCACTACAATTGGTACAGTGTACCAATCTCAGAACCTGGCTCTTCTTGGTCGGTGGCAGCAGCGATCGACCCTATCCCTAATGTGATGTGGATTGGTCAAAAATCGAGCGGATCCGCTCATATGCCGAGGGGATCCGCTCAGCGAGAAAGGCAAGCCCCGTTTTTGAAGGCTTGGTGACTGTGAGTTGCACTCGAAGTTTGTGGCCATTGTTCCGACACAACAGAGACAGAACGTCTGCGACCAGCGTAACGCCTACTCTTGACTCGGCTCGTCACTGGCCATCGGGTCAGTGTGCAATCCGCCGAAGCGTGAGAACCTGCTGCCGACGCGTCCAGTGTTTACATCAAGCTCCTCAACGATGCCCCATACTACGCGTGTCGTCGTAAGACCAGTTTCACTTCCCACGCCAATGTCCGTGGCCACTTCCACGCCCCCAGCGGACACGCAACCGCTGACGTTCTATCACTTACCACCGAGTGGGCAACTGGAGCTAGCGAACCCATTGACGACCGCATCTGCAGAAGAAATGCGAGAGATCTTGGATGTGTTACATGGGGAAGACACGGATGCCCAACGTCGTGCAAAAGCCGCCGAAGAAGCCGCCGAGAAACGACGTAAACATCGTGAAGCCATGGTACTCTTTCGATTGAAGAAGAAAATGAACTTTGGTGATATGAAAAAGCAAGAGCAGTCACTCCAAGACGTGCTACAGCACAAGCTTCAAGAGTATCGACAATTGCGGGATCGAGGAGCAAGGAGTAACCAACAAGGTAACGCACGAATGCGCGAGTTGCAAGATGAGTTTGCTGAGATCCTCTCACTCAAAGAGTCGTTGCTGCGAGAGAACCGAGCCATGCAAGGTGTGATTCATGAACTTGCCAAGTTCCAAAAGCTTGTGGTGGATGAGGTTGAGCGCCACGGTGCAGAGGAACAACAGAGCTCTGCGTTTGAGGAAACGTCGTCGTCGCCACGAGATACGAGTTCTCCGATGCAACCAGGGCAATGGGTCCGGTTGCGAGACAATGAACCGCCGATCTATTACGTTCCTGAACCAGAAGAAAATCACGATGCAATGGCTCAAAACTCATTTCAAATTGCTCACCAGCTGCGTGAGGGTTTTGCCAACAAGCGTTTTGACTCTACCGAAACGTTTTGTCTCGGCTGGCGTGCCCAACACTCGGTTGTCAACACGGCCGATGGCAAGCGGATGCTACGTTTTCGCTTCACTCGCCAAGTACCACGTTGGTTTATGAAATTGGACGATTATCGCCGCCTTGCATGGCCAGTTGTGATGACCCCAGAGCTCAACGCTCGACTGTACAGCTCACCGGTGTATATGAAGGTGATTCAGTGGGTAAACAAAGACACTTTTGTAACCTACCGGAACTCGCCGCATCGTGATCGCATGACCATATTTCGGTACTTTGCGTCCAACACTCAGGTTGAATACCGTGATGAACAGAACCGACGTGCGTATATGATCCATCACACGATCTTAGATCGACAACCCCTTCTCGAGACTGCACCGGATTTGCCCATAATCTGGATCAAAGAAGGCTCGCAGTGTATGTCGTTTACTGAGATTGAAGAAAACGATGCGATCGAGATTGATCATTACGGCTATATGAACTGTGTGAATGAGGATCAAGCACGTTATCTCATGATTGAAACCTGCAGTATTCTCATGCGATGGGAACAAATGGTGGTCCCTCCGCGCTTGCTTACATCCGACTAACAAGATTTTTTGAAAAGCCAATGTCTCACATGCATGATTAGAAAGATCGCCCAGCAGTTCCATAGAGTGTACCACCACCAATCCATAGAGGCATGATGGCCGAGCTAGAGTGTAAATGTAATGCAATTCTGAGATGCTTTGTACGCATGAAGAAAACACATCGAGTACCAAGGCTGCATTTTGGAGCCATCTCTCAATTGAGAATGATGGTCCTTGATCATGAGAATTACTGTATCTTCGTCTATATGTACGATATGGATTTCAAGCCAAACCTGGTCGAGGTATTCCATGTTAATGCATGAAATTGATGTCCACTTGCAGAGATACCGCTCTTTATATTGTAGTGTCTGACATGTGCGTTTGCTTTCCCTTATGGACTCTGCCGTGCATTTCCATGAAACAACTCTGCTCCATTTCTTCTCAGACTTGATTTAGCTCATTTTATTCTGTTATCCCTCGCATATCAAAATATACTCTCGAAGCTTACCAACTTTGGACCACCAAAATTCTCCGCAATTTTTCCTCACAATCTGAAATATTCCCATCGTTCCTCCACACTCTTGGCTTTTGTGCTCCGTAATTTACGCTTCTGGGTCATTGGGTTTTTGCATTCGCCTCCTGTGTGGTGGTCCAGAACCGAGGGGCTCACCCACGACCGCACACTTGGTCGAGTTATTCACCCGCGGAATTGCGTTCTTGTCCTCTCGTTTCCCATGCTCTCTAAGCTTGGTGCTCTTCGTCGCCCCGCGGCGCCATTGCTCGCCCGTGCTCAATCGGTTGCAGCTGCCGTGCAAAACTACCCGTCGTACGTCTTGAACGCGCCCGCGACGGAAGTCACGACGCTCAAGAATGGCTTGCGCGTGGCGTCCGAAGGTTCGCATGGTGAAACCGCGACCATTGGTGTCTGGATTGGTGCAGGTTCGCGCTATGAAACGGCACAGAACAATGGTGCGGCACATTTCTTGGAGCACATGGCATTCAAGGGAACGAGCAAACGTACACAACAACAGCTTGAATTGGAAATTGAAAACATGGGTGGTCACCTCAATGCTTACACGAGCCGTGAACAGACCGTGTACTATGCCAAGGTGTTCAAGAAGGATGTGCCTAAGGCCATTGATATCTTGAGTGATATTCTGCAACACTCCAAATTGGATGAAGCGGCAATTGAACGTGAACGGGATGTGATTTTGCGGGAGATGGAGGAAGTCAACAAGCAACATGAAGAAGTGATCTTCGATCGCCTTCATGAGACGGCTTTTATGGGTCAGGGTCTTGGCCGTACGATCCTTGGTCCGATTGACAACGTACGTGGATCTCTTGGTAATTGCATCAACAGCAAGGTACTGATGGTGGTATGATATGATAGATCAAGAACCTCAAGCGTGCTGACCTCGTGGACTACATTGCCACGCACTACACGGCGCCTCGTATGGTTGTCGCTGGTGCTGGTGCCGTGGACCACTCGCAGCTCGTCGATTTGGCGCAGAATGCGTTCGGCAACCTTCCGTCGTCTCCAGCCGTGGCTCCGACGCTTGAGCCGGTCAACTTTATCGGTTCGGATGTGCGTATCAAGAACGATGAGCTTCCGCTTGCGCACGTCGCAATTGCCTTTGAAGGTTTCAGCTGGACAAGCGAACACGCGTTCCCATTGCTTGTGATGCAGACGCTCATTGGTCAGTGGGATCGTACGTCGGGTGCAGGCATGAACATGTCGTCGAAGCTTGGACAGGTCGTGGCGGAGAAGGAATTGGCGCACTCGTTCATGGCGTTCAACACGTGCTACCAGGATACTGGTCTTTTTGGTGTGTACGCGGTGGCTGACCAATACAACCTCAACGACTTGACTTGGTACACGATGGAAGCGCTTGTGCGTCTGGTGCACAAGACCTCGGACGAAGAAGTCGAGCGTGCCAAGACTCAACTCAAGGCCAACATGCTTATGCAGCTTGATGGCACATCGCCGATCTGCGAGGATATTGGTCGTCAATTGCTCACGTACGGACGTCGCCTCACGCCGGCTGAGATCTTTGCCCGTATCGATGCTGTGGATGCTACTGCGGTGCGTAACACGGCCGATGAGGTCATTAACGACAAGGAACACGCACTTGCTGCGCTCGGCCCGATCCACGAGCTGCCTGACTACAACTTTATCCGTCGTCGCTCGTACTGGACCCGATACTAAGCTGCGGCAACGTGCTGGCCGTCGTTGCGTGCATCCTCCGCAAGTCTTCAGGAACGTCGCTGCTGCGCGACCGATAGGCGCTAGACGAGAGAGTCGCTCACGTAGTTGACGTCGTCCTTGGCGATAGGAGAGCCGTACCACCTACACACTCCGTAATAAACAAGTACAAAACACAAAACCCACACGTACAACTCGTTTGATAGTACACTACCACGGGAACGGAGCTAACACATTATCTTGGGACAGCAACGGCACTTAATGCCGCGTGTCGAGGGTGTTCCCAGAAGCTTCGTTGTGTCCGCTTGTTGAAGTAGTACCATGCTTGGGCATCGGCGTCAAAATGCTTCTCGATGTTGCCTCTGGTAAGATCTCGGACAAACTGACGTGTCGCTCGGTTGCGGTAGAGTGATTGGATCTTTTGTGCTGCAGCTTCTTGAGAAGGATCTGGTGATTGTGCTGGTGCGTGGAGAATGGAATGAACCGTCCGGATTGGAATGTCTTCGTCATGCAAAAGCTTGGGCTTCTCCCATGAGCTCGTCTTCGTCTTTGAGCAGAAGTAATAATATGAGTTGGAGTCGGGATCGTATACCTTCTCATATACGTGCAACAGCAATGCTCGTATTGCATGCCGTGCAGCTCGACGACGATAGACCCCTTGGATCCGACTCGCGGCGGCATTTACCGACCTTGGTGATGCTACTCGAGGATGACGTCGAGCCATTGTAGCATTGGCTTTCATCAGGGCACCCGGCATATCCCATTGACTTTGTCTCGTGCGTGCATTGTAGTAGAAGTAGCGCTTCGTGTCTGGATCAAAGACACGCTGATATGCACGTCTCACCATATCTGCGAACAGCCGTCTTGCTCGAACGAGTCGATATCTCTTCTGGATCAACGTCGCTGCTGCGTCAATCCCTTTGCTGCGTGAACTTGATGTGGACACATTATCGTCTTTTATCCTCTTCTCGTTCATCACGGCCTTGACGCATCTTACCGAGTCGATTTTTCCGCACTCATTGGCTTGATTTGTGGTCGAAAATATGTCATCTGACTGAAAGGGAGTACCAAAACGCTCAGCAGGAATTGTGGAACAATGGGAGTCGTCGCGATCACGTTGCACGTATAGAGATGCTAACCGTTGTTCAACCATGGTGAGTTTCTCCTTGTTCATACGCACTTTCTTTTCAACATCTTGGTGCTTGTAGCGTAATTGGCTAATGCCGCTCGCAACAACGTACTTTGATCGCGCAGCTTCTTCGATTTGTAGCTTCTGCGTGAGGACACACATGCAACGCTCGTCCGATTCAATTTCGACCGAGAGAATAATTTTCGTGCTCTCAAGCTCAGCGATGGCATCTGAAAGCACGTCGCCCCACAAAACTCCACAAGAACTGGTGGGTGTAGCAGAATCACCGACAACACTTCCTGGCTTTGTTGGTTTTGGTGTAGATCTTCCGATCACTAATTCATCGCGAGGTCTCTGTGATAATGCACTAGGTAGAGCTGGAAGACACAAAGGCTGCCCAAATGAAGAAATCCGTCGCAATGGTCTGGTAAGCTCATCTGAGTTTCTTCTCCCAGCGTTCGCAGTTCGAGCCTTAACGAAGGGACGTTTTGCAAGACAGTCATTCGTCAACAGATCATCATGAACTGTAGATATCTCTTGATGCCTGATCTGAGGCAATTCAACACTACCCCAAAACCAACCTGCACCACTTGGTTTAATCAAATGATCGGGATCGCCAAGCACTTCTTGACCTGGTGCTTTCTTCTTGAGCTTGCGTTGTTTCTGCTTTCGATGAAGGCGATGGCCACATTGGTCACAAAACCTGGAAAATTCCGAGTTGGACATGTGAGCCCGACATTTGGGGCAGACGATCTGGTTGCTTCCGGTGAGTCTGTTGGTTCCTTCATGTGATTCCGTCATGCTGAAACCTGCATTCGTCAACGAAGGGAATCCACAAAGGGCGTAAATATTGCCCACGAACCACGTGGCGAGTCTCGGATATCCCGAGATATACTTGGCAGTTTGATCTGATCAGATACAAACGTATCTTTGACGAGATCCTGCCATAGGTGGGTACACTACTCATGCAGCGGGATATTTTTGCACTGCTCGAATAGGCTCTTCAATGACTTGGATAGCACTGAGAGAAGGTGCGCCGCTTGGTAAGCTTAGTCGTCTTCGGTACTCAGTGCCAAACAAGCGACGAAGAGAGTGGTTTCAGCATGGACGGCGACATTGGAGTCGATGAATTTGGCCGCGAACATTTCGTTGTTGAAGCACCTCGCGGGCGCTTGGGAATTTCGTTAGGCGAGAATGACCAAGGCTTTGTTGTCATTCGTGGCCTTGAGACACTCTCTGCTTCAGATTTGGAGGCATGGGAAGAAATCGATCGTCGTCGAGTGCAACTAATGAGGATGAGTGTTCAAGTCGGTGATCGTATCGTTGCGATTGAAGGTCAAGATGTCGTGCACTGCTCTCTGAAAGAGATCATTAACCGATTGAGCAAGCTGTCGTCGATGAACCGGCGTCTGACGATTGCCCGTTACCACGAAACAGCATTCAAAACTGGAAAATACGACGTCGAGAAGCTCGTTCTGGCCCGTGTACCGAGTGGTCCGCTTGGACTTCAGATTAATGAATGCATTCCCTTTGGAGCAGTCGTTGAAGGCTTTCAGCGATTTGCCGATGGGTCGATGACGAAGCTTGCGTGTCATCCCAAGATTCATCGTGGCTGCCAAATCATCAACGTGAATGGGAAGGATGTATCGTCTTCATCTCGCGAAGAAGTGGTAGCAATGCTTGGATCACTCAAGGACCAAGAAAAAGAAGTTGTCTTCTACCGAGTAACAGGGTCGACGTGTTCATCACTCTACAGCGTGGATGCTTCCGCCAGTGAACGCCATCTTGGGTTCACGGTCGACGAGACGGAGAGTATGCGCTGTGTGATCACATCGATTGGTCCACGGGGTGATTCATCAATTGGTCTGGGAGATGTCCTTGTTGGAGTGAATAACACGGATATCTCAACCATTCCACGCAAGGACGCGATCACTCTTGTAAAGGACACACCACTTCCACGTCAGCTCTATTTTGCCAAAAGCTTCGAGTGCGATGTCCCTGAATGTCACTCTATTCAGATTGGCCCAGGACCCCTGGGAGTTAATCTCGACGGCGAAATGAGAGACTGTGCTCGAATCACAGGGTTCACAACGGAGCAAGATGCTGAGCGGCCGGAGTTCAAAGGTTGTACGCGATTCGTCCCTGGAAGCTACGTCTTGGCGATTGGTTCTCTCTTGGTAGTAGACCATGACTTGATGGCAATCTCAGGTTTGCTTGCAAAGCTCAAGCACGGCGAGAAGACAATCCTGATTGGGAACAAGGCGTTGCTCGATGTTCTCCGCACCGGGTCAACTCATGCCAAGATAATAGCTCCCAAGGGCCCCTTGTGCATCAATTTCAATGGGGGCAATCCAGAAGTAGCTTCAGTTGCTGGGTTTTATCCGTCTCCGTCGGATGGGATGCCTGGTGCTACTGAAAGCAGTGGCAAAGTCCCAATCGGTGGTGTGTTGCAACGCGTGAATACATTGAATGTGTCTTGCTTATCCGTGGCACACGTCACAGGATTACTCAAAAAGCTGAGCGACATCCCGAAAGAACTTGTTTTCCACCGTGGAGATAGCCAACAAGACCTCAACACTCGAGTAATTGACGTACGTCTCCCGGCTGGTCCAATCGGTATCGACCTGAAGAGCAGTATTTCCAATAAAGTGATCGTCGACAAACTCAACGATGACCCCACTCGAGGTTCGACGCGAGTGTTTGACCATGGCGGGGTCATCGAAGGATCGGAGATACTTGCGGTCGACGGTTTTGATGTGTCGAAGTTGGAGCTCCCCAACATATTGGAGTTGCTAAGGCTCCTTTCCAGCCACGAGAAAGTAATATCGTTCAGTACAACCCGCACAGCGTACGAATCCATGCTTGATCCGACCAAGCGAGAAGGGTTGGTGATGATGGAAGCGCCGGGAGATATCAGCCTCCCATTAAACACCGGGGTCCTCGAACAAGCTTTGCTCACAAGTGACTTACAGACTGTTCCGGCAGGTAGCAGGTTGGTTGGAGTTGACTTTGTCGACGTACGATGCCTTTCACTCCAACAAGTTGTGGCGACGATGTTGAGCTTTCAGAATGCAAGTCAAGTAGTACTGCATTTCGACACTACCACAGCTGCGCGCGTCAGGAGCCCATCAAAGCCATGGTTAGCAGAGGCGGTAACCTCAGTCTTGATGGATCAATCCACTTCTTCACCGAACGAGCACTCCCCCGTTAGCAAACTTCAAAACTCAAGTTCGGTGAGAAATCTTCGAGTGCACATTGCTCCACCGTTGGGAGCAACTCGACAAGCCGTCTCGTCGATAAATCTTTCTTCCGGAACCGCTCAGCCGTCGCCTCCACCTTCGCCGTCTCGAAGCACCACTACGAACGTCGTAGGTATGCCACCGTCACCTTCTGGGTCTCCTTCAACGGTGAGTTCTGCTATAGTGGGCGACTCACACTCGGATATGGTCTAACGCTGGGTTCAGGTGTCACCACCTCTACCAACCTCATTGCAGCCGAACGCTACTCCCCCCACCTCCCTTCAAGGGACTTCGTCACTTGCACGATTGTCCATTCGGCCCATGGATGCGACCCGTTCGGAATCGACGAAAATCGAAATGGAAAAGTACCAAACTGAATCTTCCTTGTTGACCGCCACAAGCAACGTCGAATACTTGATCAACATGGTATGCTCACTTGTTACTCCAAGCTTCTGTTTCTTACTCTTCTTTGACCTGTAGGCCTCGTGGACCGGTACCCGAACGCTCTATCGTCTCGTTCTCGACTTGGAACGCCAACATCTCGAAATCAAACCAGCCAAAGCCACTTCTCCTCGTCCTGGCAAGAACAACGGCTATACAATGATCTCTTTTAGCGAAATCATGGCCCTGGACGGTGGCAATGCATCGACGACGGGGACCTCGCCGCAACGTCCAGCACTCTTCCGCTCGTCGTCGTCATTACTCAATTCGGATGGCAGTGAACGCGCAAGTGTCACACTGACGACAACTGCAAAGAAAACCATTGAGTTTGACATGCGCTCGGTTAGCGAACGGACGGCCTTTGTCTTGCGCATGCAAAGTCTCCTCCCAGCCTTGGCATCGCCACCATCGTAGGTTTCCCTTTTGACGTCTCGGGCGGGAAAACGTGGAAGGGACCATCACTCTGCACTGTATATTGCATAAGAGAGGGAAAGTATTACATAACGAGATATTGCACACTCTTCTGGTGTTGGGCATAGACAACGACTGCTGGATCTTGAACGGTGATGACGTCGCGTGGCGATGGCCATCGGGGGTCTTTGGTGGTGCCGTTTCTAAGTGTGTTCCATACGAATGATGGAGAGGAAGACGATGGTGTGTCCACACCGGAAGGATTTCAAAATACCCCGGATCAATGGCATACAGCAGGACATCGAAAACGTGGTGGTGGAGACCCGTTGGCGACACAGCGGGATAGTCAAGCAACACAACTTGCGACTGAAGTGCAATCGTTTGATCCTGATGCCACACGTCCAGAGAGTGCGTCATGGGGTGATAGACCATCGTTTGTGGATGCAACGGGATCACTGTCAGGAGATGGATCGAGTTCGGATCGTCGACAGGAAGATGTGGATGAAGACGAAACTCAAATTATCATGTCACTTTCCCAAGATCGAGGCCCTATGCGAACACTCGAGCGACATATTGAAGAGGAGGAATTAGAAGCTGTAGTTCCACCACCCCAACCGTTGCAAGGAGATGCCACGGTCACAACAGGTGAAGGGAGTGATGCCGATTCCGATATGTCAGATGATATGCTTGAACAAGATGGTGATATCAATGGCCTTTCGTCCATCGCCAAGAATTTCCAGCTCAGCGAAGCAGATCTAACGCAAGAGAAGAAACCGACAGCTCATGTCTACAAACCCCGCATGCCTTTTCAGATCACACCACCGGCGTCAGTGGCTGGCGAAGCATCGGCCAAAGATGAGAGCAGTGGTGCAGAAACCGAGGTTGACGAAGAACCAGAAACAACACAAATTCTTGGAACAAGCAAAGCAGGGATGAGTGAAGCGCCACCATCGTTGAACGTATCAGTGAAAGCAGGATTTTTGGCGAAGCGTTCTGTGTCAGAATCTGGAGCAACACAGCCAGAAGAGAACCGACCCAAACGGTACAGTTTGGACAGATCCGTGTCTTGCAGCGACGCCGAAGCAACACCAGAGCGACCCAAACGTGCGCGTATTTCTCTTGCGAAGCCAGTTGGCGACGGTAGACCACCGTTGCCACGCACCAAACGCCTGCGCCTTGATTCTGCCGATGAGACATCGTCTGAGCTTGCAACAAACGATAATGAATCGGCATCAAGATCAAGCAGCCAAGAAACTAACACGGTCGCTGAAGCGGATGTCCAGCGCACTGTTGAATGCCCACAGGATACAGGCACAACTCCATCTCGTCAGAAGTTGCGCGACAAGGAAGCTGTAACCATTCATCGTACATCCCCGAAACCAACGACCACGCCCAAGTCGAACCGCAACCGGAAAGTGTCGTCACAAGCAAGTCTTGCCGATACGGAGACAGTAGATAATGATACGACGTCATGGGCACCACCAGCACTGCGAGCTACACCCAAGTATAACCGCAAACGCAAGGTATCATCACAAGCAAATATTGAAGCTACAGAGGTGATCGAGAGTGATACAGCGCCGTCAGTGCATGAATCATCAGCAAGTGACCCGGCACTTCGAATCATGTTTACTGGGCTTGACGGGACAATCCCAAAGCTGCGTGACAAGGTCAAGAAAATCGCGGATGCTTGCCAGGAAGATGAGGATATCGAGAAAGCTACCCACCTTGTCGCACCAAAGAACCAGTTGAAGCGTACAGTGAAGCTATTGTGTGGGATCAGCTGCTGTGATCATATTCTAGACGAACGTTGGCTCGACGAATCCGCTCGTTCTGGTTTCCCAGCCAGTGAAACGCTCCATTGTCTCAAGGATACGAACGCAGAAGCAAAATGGAACTTCAGCTTGTATCACACAATGTATTCGGTGCCCAAGTCTAATCGTCGAAAGCTCTTTGATGGCCTACGCTTTTTCATCACCAACCACAAATCCGTCCTTCCACCAGTGAAAGAACTCGTCAAGATTGTTGAGTGTGCTGGTGGCCACGCAGAAATCAAAGGGACAGCGACATCCAACGACATTGTGATCACTAGCGAGACGGCCCTTCAGTTAGCCGCAACGAAGAAAGCATTGGTCCATGCCAACCCAGACCGAATCTATACACCCGAGTTTATCCTGAGTGGCATTCTACAACAGAACGTCGATTTCGAAGCACATCGATTGTTACCAGCGGATACCTCGGAGACCACAAGCAAGAAGAAACGCGGACGTAAATGAACGAAATCAACATTCCATAATCAAGTGCCGTTATATGTTTCATGCGACGATAAGTTAATAAAGATATTTGTGTAAGCACGCATTTGACGAAAGATGCAGCATCCATGAACCTCCGTGGTCTCACAATCTCGAACGAATAAACCTGGGTCGCCTTGGTGACTGCTGTTGAGATCTGCTTTCCATCCACATCAAAAACACAAAAATACAATTGTAAGCATGCTGTAGGAGCCAGACGAATGACGTGTGACGGACGAGCAGATGAGTACAGAAGAATGGGTGGGTACGGACGGAGATCGACGTACTGTCGACAGCAACAATGGGTGGATGGATCGGGTGTCATTTGGAGTGGGTAGCACGAGCATAGCTCAACGCTACATATCCCACCAGCGAACACGACAGTACACACAATGAGAGTAGCTCTGACTGGGACCACCCACTCTCTTGTTCCTCACTGCCGCGTCCGTCACGTCTGCGCAACAACCTTTCCATCATCGACGACGCTCCAAGTCCCCAGCGAGTTTGCCGCATTCCTTCTTCGTACAATGACGGAAGACTGTACGTGATAGCCTTGTTACAGTAAATTGGAGCATCTCGTGCTCGAAACTCCCGTTCAAGAACCTTTGAATACCCACAACAAAAGACGTGAGTGCTCCGTTAGTTCACCTGAAACCCAGAATCCAGGTACCAGTTGACCACCGTGTTGATCGGCAAAACTGAGTCGTTTCTTCGCGTACCGTGACGCCCCATAGCCCATAGACGACTCAGAGGTTTCCAAATCGTCGTTCGTAATACGAAACCCGCCATTGTAGGCGCTTATTTTACGCAAACACGACGCCGTGGGATGGGGTTTATGCCGTCGAGTTACCGGTTCGGCATGGGGCGTCGATTGTACGTGGAAGAGCGCGACCAACGCGGACGTCTCGGGTAGACGTCGCTGCGCGTAGACAGCCGTGTGGTGGGCATGGGTCACGCCCAGCGCCGACGAATCAGTCATAATTCCGGCGCGTGAAGAGGACGGTCGTTTTGCGTCTTTCTTCCAGGTTCAAGCGAGAGAAGGAGAAAAAAACAGGGTGATGAGATTCAGTTTTCGTATTCGTCAGTAAACCGATTTTAGAAACGGCGTTTCTAACAGTCGCATACTTTCAATATCGATTAGGTGTACAAAATCGATTTCGAAAGGATAAAGATACTGGTGCATCACCAGTGGATACACCAGTAAACCGGTGAACCATGACGTTGTTGAATTGATGATGCGTGAGGAGATGCATGGTGGATCCAAGATCAGCTGCGAGGCTGGGTGAGATGTCCCGTGTCCTTGTTGAAGACCCGTTGCACTCTCCCGCCAACCCATTTCTTGGCGATGACAGTACAGTACGTTGGACTCGCCTTTGGATCTCTATCAATATTGTAGTACAGTATCGCTAAGACCTGGTGGCCAGCTCTCATCGCGTGTTCTGCTGTGGGCATGATTTCCAAAAGCAGTTGGATCACAACCCACTTTACATCGTAGAATCCAGCCTTGGGGACGATAGTGATAATAGAGTAGTTGCCCCATCATCAGCTGGTTGTGCGTAATAAGGAACCCACTGATCAAACCCGCCTATATTTGTTCGAGCGCGGGAGAGCTCTTGAGGCAAAATGGGTTTGAGATGCTTATCCCCGCGTTCAGTGCCTGTTCACAACCCGCATTTCCACGTGGATCGCATCCCACAGCCTCGACACTTCAGGGTCTGACCCGTGTTGACACATCACCCGCCATCTTTATCCTGCATTCTGATTGGCTGAAATTCAATTTTAAGCCAATCAAATACATTCCCTCCTCCATTTTGGCGCGCAAATGGCCTTTTTCGCGGGACGTGACTGTGTGGATGGGGTAGGGCAAAGTGCGGCTGTGGCCCCAACCACCAACAATCATGTTGGCGCCATTGAAATGA
>JAADWU010000164.1:0-17133 GCA_023336255.1 Pythium graminicola
GAGATGTCGTGGTGTCGTTGTCCATGTCAATAGCTACTTTATACTGATCCAACCGAGCGAGTCGACGTTTGTCTTTGGTCACCACGTCTCATTGGACTATACGACACCCATCCCAGATTCACTTCTAGTGTGATTGCATACGCTTCTCGCTTGATTCGTCAGGCGTGACATGCTGACCTTCATTGACTCACCTCCCACTGGCCTTTGTTGCACATGCGCGTCGATCCCTTGGTCTATCACATCAATGCAGTGAGCAAAAGATCAAGTCAGACGATGAGCACAAAAGAGCCTCTCTACCAGCACCGAAAAGCTCTCTTGCGTCAATCCACATTGATCCAATGGGTTCCCGATGGGTACATGGCCTGGTCATGTACCGATGTAATGGTGAGCTACAATTAGACGACCCGATCTTTTGTTCCGACGTGTCAAAGGTCGTAGGTTCTTCAGCAAGCAAAGAGACTCAAGAGTGGGAGGTTGAAGTGTACATTGTCGACATAAAGTGTACAATACGATGACACGAACGTCATTTCCGCTGGGTTCACGATGGCTCCATGTTCAGACTCTGTCACGGGAGAGTGGACGTCTAGTAATAGGAGCAAGACCTGTCTACTCGGTTGCCTCGGATACAGTAATAGAGCCATGGGAGCGCCGGTATCTTACTATTACGAGGGCTCTTGAACATCCTGTGCATGTTCTCATTTCCCAACCTGTTGTGCCATGAGCGAGTGGTGGGACGGTGACTCGGACTTTTTGGGCACAACGCTTGGACTGCTTGCAGCCTGGGACGGCGAAGTTCCAGCGTCTTCTGAAGCTGTGGATTCCCCAGACTCACACGACTCGGCTACGTGCTCATCACCATCTGCGTCCATCGACTCTCAAACGGGTGCTGCCCCACGACGTAATATCAACAGTACGCGAGAACGACGAAAGCAAGAACTCAAGTTTCTACGAGCCAAAGTCATCAGTCTCCAAGCCAAACTCCACGAGTTGCGAGATCGTCGTGATGCTCAACTCCGACCTCATTTCGTTGACGAAGAACGTACCCAATTTTCCACCGTCGTTCCGGTATGGGAAAACTTGGCGACTCGTCAGTACCAAGCACGAAAGCGCTCCGAAGTGCTCAATGCCAAACTCAAGACCATGCTGTCCGCGCAATTGCGTGTGGCGCAAGATCTTATTCGTACGATTCAACTCGCACAACAACGGAGTCGTGATGCAGGGCCAATCCTAACACCATCGGCAATTGATGTGAGTCAGTCACTGTCGGAAGAGCAGCAACTGGCGCAACTGGACGTCCTCTGTGCGAATTGGACGAATGAGATTGGTCGCTGTGACAAATTTGCCGCGGACCATCGAAATTCGTTGCAATTTCTCGAGACTCAGGTGGTCGATGTGTCGGAGAATGAGACGGTCGTCGAGATTTTCACGAGTTCGGTCTTGCCCTTCTCTGTAGCGCGCATTGAAGAAGCCATGTGGAATCTCTTTCAGGGTGAAGGAGGTGTGGATGACGAAGGCGAGTCATACATGCAGGTAAGATGCCAATGGGCTGATATATCTCGTGGAAGACGTGTTGACTCATTTGAATTTACCATACTTGTAGGAGGCCAAGGTGATTTATGACCGGATCATTGGATTGTTCACGGCGACAATGACGCTGGAGGCTGATGTTCGTGGTGCAATGCACGGCAAAGTCGTCTCCCGACGCATCCATCCAAGCCCCACACAAACGGTTCTCATCTCCCATTGTCAATTTGAACCACAAGGGTTTTCCCATCAACTCGATGGGGTCACGACGTTTGAAGAGTCCTGGGTGCGATTGATTGATGTCAAGGAATTAGGGCATACGCAAGTGCAAGGGACACTAACGGCAATTCAGCACATGCGACGTGAGAGGATCGTGATGCGTCCAATTGGGGATGTGGAACCATCACGAAGTCGTATGGAAGCGGTGACGCAAGTCATCACGACACGGATCCGAGATGAAATCAATTGCATGCAGCACTTGATTGAAGATGCGCTCATACGTGGATCGACATCATGTTAGATCCGTAGGTAGTGATTGCCCCCATGTGACTGTCGTATCAGCATCAAGAAATGATTGAATCAAATAGAACAATCGCTAATTTACATGTCCACAAGATTGGGACCTCGATCCATCAACTGCAACACTTCGTTAATAACTCATTTCAGTTAATTACAAGTATCACTTCACAGGTTCTTAACCAAACTACCCAACCAAACGCTCCATTATGACGGCACCATCAAACCAAGCAAGCAATCATCATGGCGCGATCGCAGAATCCCATGGAAGCATTTCGTCGTGAGCAAAAGAAAAAAGTCTGTTTACTACTTCTCTGTACAGAACGTCATGTCTAACGCATTTCGTGCCACATAGGAACTCAAAAAGAACCAACAACAACGACAGCGCGAGAAACAAGCGAAACTGCATGAACTGGATATTGAGGAAATCCGTGATCGCGTACGTGACGCGTTCCTGTATGAAAGTATGTAATAATCTACAGTGGTTCTCATCCATTGCGTACTGTAGCTCAAGAAATTCGAACGACAAGTACAACAAAATCCAGCGGATGGACCCACGCGCAAACGCAAACAAGAGGTTGGAACGGCACAAAAGTATCTATATTATCAACATACTCATGGATCTGAATGTTTTAGTTGGAAGACACATTAAATGCTGCGCTCAAGAAACAGAAAGCTGTACGTGATGCTCATGATCGGATAGTGGATGGAGAGGTTAATGTGTGGTTTTCTGTAGATGGAAGACGAAGAAAAAGAAAAACAGGAAGCAGCAAAATCGTCCATGGTACGCGACTGACGATATCACGGCGTGTAGACATCAATTGACATGCTTTACAGACGCTAGCAGACATCAATGCAGCCAATCGCGAGCGGTATCAAAACCCTGAGGTACGTAGAATGAGCTATATGTCCATTCATCTCGATGCTAAGTTCATTGTGCTCTTCATAGAATTCGATTTACTATCACCCAGTGCTGAATCCCTTTGGGGCACCTCCACCCGGACTTCCACAGAGATATCGAGTTCCCCCACCGTCCACAGTGAGTAGCAAGGACCAAAAGAAACCTCAAACAGAAGGACGGTCACGAACGCCTGGTCCGCTGAGCACGGTACGACAAGGATCAGCGAGACCACAACGACCAGGGAAGCGTCCACCACTTCCTCCTGGTCCACCTCCACCTGGCACAATTCAAGTACCTTTACGACCGCCTCTACCGTCTTCTCGTGGAGCAATGAGTCACCCACCTCCACCACCTCCTCCTCCGATGCCCGCGAGTCAAGACTCCAGAATCGCGGTTCCTCCTCCTCCACCACCACCACCATTCCCAGCGACGACAGTTTCAGTCCCCCCTGGGCCGTCGGTTGATCTCGATATCGATATGGAAGACAGTAACGTTGTGAGCGAGTATCCACCTCGAGACGATGGCGAAGTCGAGCCCCAGTACAGTATGAGGGACCAGCACGAATATTCTGCAGAGTTTCGAAGAGATCAAGAAGACGAAGACAACGAAGATCAGCAACGAGTGCGATCACTCGTCCCCACGACACTTCGTGTTCAACGTACCGCGAAACCCAAGGTCATTACTCCCGTCGTGCCTCGGCCTCCACCTGGACCATCGTTGCAGTCGGCTCCTCTTCCTACTCCACGTGAGACTGGACACGGGGACGCATCGAAACCAGCCACAAGCGAATTTGATGCTTTTATGGAAGAGATGAAGAGTCTTGGGGCAGCCTAACCTACCGATTATTACTCTTGATATTGCTTGTGGTTAGGACAGAATGGATCAGAGCTGGAACTGATGTATTCACATCGAAATCATAGAGGATACTGAATCCTGCAATCATACTTGATCTAGAACATGACCAAAGGATTCATTTTCTACGTGGCAAAGGCACCACCTCGTTTCGTTTCGGAAAGTTGATCGTCGAATTATCGAGAGGAGTGGCCAGATCGACAGGATCAGGTTCTGTCTGACAGGTCCTGACTCAGACATGGAAGGGGGTAACCATCCTTCCTTGGGAAACTGGTCGAATATCTCTGTCCGCTCTGGAATCCAAATGGCTGGTATGCCAGGTGGCACAACTCAGGTCACGTAATGTGCCAGATATTGGCGTGTTGATGGAAGCTTGCTATAGGTTATCCGCCATTGTGCCGATACAAGGCAAGTCAAGTGGGGATGCAACTCTCTCAAAAAGAGTCGTACGTGTTCCCACTCACCCAGATCTCTTGAGTAGAGTGGGCGGATCCAATTGATCATGAACTGACGATCGAGATTCCCAAGGCGACATGGTCTCAGAGGCTCATTGATTTTACCTCGCTTATCACACCGATACTTTGAAGATGAGTCACGCGTTCAGTGGAATATCGTACCAGATTATATCTCACCGAGCTCTAAAAGATGACTTGCGCCCAACGCCTTTGTATGTAAAGCAAATGCTCTTCAGCTATCGACGGGCGTCTTCAACAGGATGCTTAAGCAGTCTATGGCTCGGGCCTAACTCTCATCTCCGTTGGAAACAAGATGCCAGGTCACGCTGCTTACACACGTCAAACAATGGTTCGCCAGATCCAGCTCATTCTGGAATTTGCAGATCTGCAACAAAACCAACATGGCCGGTGTTGTGCTTCTTACTGAGGACGATCAGCGCAAGTTGGCCACTCGTCGCCCACCACCTGGGCTGGTGTTTGCTGTGCGAGGGTATCCTCGTCCGTCGCGGTTGGCGTCGGGAGCCGCATCTTCCTCCATTCAGATCTCCACAATCACCAACAACTCCGATACTCTAGGCCATCGTCGTTCAAATGTCACGATCACCCCGACCAGTCGTGGTAAGCCGTCGATAGGGACTGCCAACACGAGTCCACGCACCAATTTTACGCGATCGGAAATGCTCAGCTACGGTAGAGACAGTGCGGATGACACTCCAGGCGTCGAACGGATCCATTGCGACAGCAGCTACGCTATCTTGCGTGGTGACATCAACTCGTTCTCTTCCAACGCTTCGGACGATCCGACTTCAGCGAATCGATACGCTGGTACGAGCAGTGGGCTCAAGATCTCTGTGACGTGGATCATGGTTGGAGTTGTCGCGGGCGTTGTACTTGGACTGATACTTGGTCAGGTCCACATGTCTGCCGATCTCGCGAAATGGGTAAGTCTTCCAGGCGACCTCTTCATGCGTGGGCTCAAGTGTCTCGCGATTCCGTACGTCTTTTGTGCCGTGGCTGTTGCTGTCGGAGACATTGTGTTTGTCGGTAAAGTGTCCATTATCGGCTTTCAAACGTTTCGAATGTTCGCGCTTCTATGGGTATCGTCAGCGTCCATCGGGATGGGTGTGGCTTTGGTCTTTCGCCCATTCTTCGCCCGCGCAACAAACTTGACGCCAGCCCATATAGTCGGTTTTACCTGCAGCAACGGCAACCTGCTTACGGTATCTACAAACACTCGCGTTCAATGCGTTACCAAGTTCAGTCCAAATACAACCACATTACCAACAAGCGCAGTGTTCATGATCACTGACGTAACCGGGACGTTTGGAAAGGCTTCGGACTCGACTAAAATCACGCATCTCAGCTTGACAGACCAACTCATTGGGATCATCCAGTCGCTTGTGAGCGAGAACCTTATGAAAACGTTGGCAAACGGTGACTTGATATCCACGATCACCTTCGCCATGGTATTTGGTGCAATCGCTGGCCGAAACTACTTCACGAAAACACGGCGAGTCAACTATCTGTACTTGACCATGCTTCAGCTACGCAACACTTTCTTCCTTGCTATGGAGTGGATTATTTGGCTATCGCCATTTGCCGTCATCTCGATCATCGCTGGCTCATTTGCCAAGAACGAAAGCGCTCTTCGTCAGTTCACCCAAGTATACGCTTACGTACTGGCTGCTTTCGTTGCGGCTGCTTTGCAGATGCTCGTTGTGTTCCCGTTCATCGTTTTCTTGCTCACGCGATGCAATCCATACACGCATATGCGCAAGATGCTTCGTGCCTACATATTTGCCTTTGCGTCCCAGTCATCGTTGGCCACGGCCCCCATCACACTTACTTGTGTCAAAAAAGCCAAAGTCTGCTCGCAGTCATTGGCCAACTTTGTGATCTCCATCGGTGTGTGCTCCAACCTAAGCGCCGTCGGTTGGTATACTCCTATTACCGTCACTTTCTTGGCCGAGAGTTCAGGCAACGGAGATGAACTTACCTTTCTCCGTCTAGTTGGTGTCTTTGTGCTCTCAGTCTTGCAGTGTGCGGGCACGGCTCCTATTCCGTCCGGAGTGCTGGTGTCCATTGTCTCCATTTACACGGCACTATTTGGGGTTGCTTCCGTACCAGATACGTTTGTGTTCGTCACCGCAATGGACTTTATTGTCGATCGCTTTGTGACGGTATGTGACGTCAACGATGACATCATGTGCCTCAAAGTAATCGCGGAGAACACCGACGAGACAGTTACCCAAGAACACCTTGGTGAACGCGAGTAAATTGCTCAGACGATCAGAAAAGAACCTGTTTTCACACACACACCAATGCATCCAACTCGTACATAGTTTCGACGGCACACTCACATTTCACCCTCGTTTTGTTCTCCTGTTTATTCTTGTTCCTTGGAGCTTCATCACATTCTACGTATGCTGAAATCTAAATGGAGATGCCGACGACACCGTAGGCCTTGATCACACCAGCATTGCCGTTCTGGAGCGACATTTCCTGACCACCTTTGCCGAGATCGTCCTCACCATCATGGACAACAATCGAACGACCAATGATCGAGTGTGGGCCAATGAGCTTGACAAGCTTGTCTTCAATGTGGACCTTGGCCGTACCATCCTCGTTGACCTCGACGTTGCCGAGCGAGCCCACACGACGTTCATCATCTTCTGGAGCACCGTGGTTCTTGCCGAACGGGTTGAACACACCACCAAGGGCACCACCTGCTGGTTGCGACACATCACCAAAGACATTCACATGGATAGCGTGTTTGCCTGGCGTGAAACCCTTGAGTTCCCCCGTAATGACGCTCTTAGCATCTTCATGCGCCTGAGGAACAATGATCCATGCCAGTTAGCGATGGCTGTAAGAATGCGGTCGAGATGAAACTGACACGAGCACAAAAAGGAGAGATAGGCGCATACCTGTGTGATCACGAGCGTTCCGTAGACAGTAGCGTCATCGCCGTAGAGCGTGCAGACAGCCTTTGCCATTGTGATACCGTGGTTCCTTTTTATGGCGGATATGTCAATGTTGGCCCCCGACCAGTGAGCACACTGGTCACAAACGCGAGGGTCAGATACCCATTTTACAGCTTCATCTTCGCAAACCTAGTGTTTGTATTAGGTAAGCTTGAACACAATAATCACATCAGGTCCTTATCCCGGGGTACAAGTAGACGTTTGTGCCCTCCGTCGCAGCCAATCAACTAAGTTTGCATCGATAAGAATCAATTATACGATAACGATTAGTTATTAGAAGCATATATTGGCTATGATAAATGACTTGGCATTTTCGATGGCAGTCATTTAAACCTATAAATACGTTATCACAGGTTTTGGCTGAAACACATTGCTTCACCACCAGCACTTTGAACCGACACGATGGCAGACCCATCGACTACCGACCGTGACGCGATTCTCGCCAAGCGTCGTGAACTCCGTAAAGCCAAGAAAGTTAAAGGACGTGAGTTCAAGGTAATCAAAAAGCGTGAGCGTGAGGAAAAGAAACAACAAATTCAAGCAAAAATCCGTGAAAAGCGCGAGGCTGAACGGCTCAAGAAGCAAGGTGGTGGCAACAACGATCAAGGATGTTGGCTCTGTGGACAAAACGACCATCGTAAACAAGATTGCCCCAATCGCGATGTTGGCGATCTCTCAAAAACCTGCTTCAAGTGTCGTCGTCGTGGTCATACGTCGCACAATTGTCCTAGCAATGGACCTGGTAGTACCAATCCACTACTGGCATCGGGAAATGCTCAACGTATGGTCTGTTTCAACTGTGGCTCGGAAGACCATGCACTTCGTGACTGTCGTGCACCACGCGTCAACGGCGGGGCGACGTATGCGACGTGTTTTGTGTGCAACCAAACAGGACACTTGAGTTCCCAGTGTCCTCAGTCCAAAACAGGCATTTACCCCAAGGGCGGTTGCTGCAAGGTCTGCAAGAGTGTGGAGCACTTGGCGCGCGACTGCCCATCAGGAAAAATCAGTGTAGACGGTGGCGCAGCTGCCAAGCACAATAAGAAGAAGACGTTTGACGACGATGAGGATCAAGGTGACGATGGTGGCGATGCACTCGACTCGTACGATCTCGGGGAGGAAAACAATGATGACGAAGACGATACCGAACTGAAGCGTACGCAGCCACCCAAGAAGAAAGCCAAGCGTGTCAAGTTTTAGACGCAATATACATCTCTTACTGTTGTTTCTTGAGGTCTTCAATGTTAACATTGTGTTTCTTGAGCAGCTCTTTGAACTCGTCATCATAGTCATCTCCATCAGCAGTGCGGAGACCATGCTCTGGATACTTTTGCTGGTATCGTTTGAGCATTCCCTTGTGGAGATCATTCCAGCTCACGCTTGGTTCGTCCTTTTCTTTCTCACGTTGTTCGCGCAATTCTTCTTCTACCTTCTTGAGACCTTCAAACAATGGATGTGACTTGTTGGTAGAGCTTGAAGGCTTCACTACCTTCTTGGTCTTGCG
This sequence comes from Pythium graminicola, assembly GCA_023336255.1. Lineage (NCBI taxonomy): Eukaryota > Oomycota > Peronosporomycetes > Pythiales > Pythiaceae > Pythium > Pythium graminicola. Next base: position 8,737 of record JAADWU010000164.1, read on the forward strand.
CTCACGAACAGTTTTTTGTGACTCGGCAGTCACGAGACGAGAACCTACACGGCATAGACAGAGGATTAGTATACGACGTGCGGTACCCATAAACAAGAGGAAAGATATACCATCGGTGACAAGCTCTTCATAAATCTCGTCTTCTGATTCTTCGTCAGACTCGCCTTCTTCGTCGCTACTCAAGTCAACCAAGTCCTTTGACAAGACTGGACGTGGCTACATCCCATACAAGGTATACAAATGAATCCACTGTGAAATCCCCTGCCACTTGAACAACGTACGCGTTCTTGAGAGTCCGCTTCACGTTCGACTGCGGCATTGAACCACTTGGCAAGATACCAAAAGAAGAGAAGGAACGCATAGTACTTGGCGATGGGTGCCATGGCTTCAACAAAGTCCAGAAATGTACCTGGCGCATGCTTGGCCGTCGGTGGTTCATATACTTCGTCGTCGTAGATGTACACATCGTCGTTGCCCATGATAATCGCTTCTCCCTCTCCAAAGCGACCAGAACGCGGCATCAGAATCAGTGCAGAGGATATCTGAGCGGATTATACAAGTCGACGAACGAAAAGGCTCGTTTACAACTTCTCGACACCATGGGGAATCAACCCTCGCAAACGCTTGACGACAGCGCGACATTTGGGCAACGAGAACCTCAAATGGATGGAGAATTAAGAGCACGGAGTTATACGGCAGGTGCTGTGCCCGAATCCACGACGTCAGCCACGCCAGCGCCTCTGGATCGCAGTAGTAATAGTGGAGCGTTGGCAATGCTGACGCACGTGTGGGCGGCGCTATCTCCACGCGCGATGACCAATAGCAGCACAACCACAGCGAATGCTACAACCACTACAGCTCAGGTTCCTTCCGAAAAACCACGTATTACAACTTCTACAGCGCCGACGACAACAACAGAACCACGACGGCTGGAGCAATTCTACGAGGTGTCGACACAGATTCTTGGACGGTACGTTTCATTCGCGTTACTGACACTAAAAATGTCGCTGATCTTCCATGTGAAACAACAGGGGTCATTACGCTGTCGTATGTCGTGGGCGTTGTCGACAAACTGGCCGTGTCGTCGCTATCAAGAAAATCAAGCGATTTCTGACCGACGAGAAACGACTGCGGGCCGAAATTGCGGCATTACAGCGCGTCAAGAAGCACCCCAACATTGTCGAGTTGATTGATGTCTTTGAGACGGCACGTGAAGTCCACTTGGTCCTCGAACTGTGTACGGGAGGTGAGTTATTTGAGCGTCTTGCCGACAAAGGACCATATTCAGAAGCAGATTGTGCGCGACACCTGCGGGATATGGCCAAGGCGGTGCAATATCTTCACGTGTACGTTCCTAGTATGAACTCATGAGGGGGAAACGAGACTTATCTTGAATTGGCTATATAGGCAGGGCATCGTGCATCGTGATCTCAAACCTGAAAACATTTTACTTTCGACCAGTAATGACACCGACGCGGTGACCAAAGTAGCTGATTTCGGATTGGCCAAGATATTTACTGGTACAAGTCTCAAGACCAAATGTGGTACGTGGGGATACTCGGCCCCAGAAATGATCAGTGGATCTGGGGTGGCATTCGGATACGACTTCAAGGTGGATTCATGGAGTATGGGGATCATTCTCTATATTCTGTACGTTAATGCATGTACGATCAAGCCATGGCGCATCAACTCACGACGTCGTTGACTCTAGATTATGTGGTTTCCACCCATTTGATCCCCATGGCACCTACACCGACAACGAAATGATTGCGTGCATCAAGAACTGCAAGTTCGATTTTGAAGACGAAGCATGGACAACCATCTCGAATGGTGCACGGGATCTAATTCGTCACTTGCTCGTACTGGATCCAGAACAACGATATTCCATGGATGAGGTACTATGCCATCCATGGGTTGTTGGTACCGGACGTGCCACACCGTTGTCACCCAGAATTCATCATGACCTTGCACGTTTCCGAGAACAATCCAAGCAAAAGGTACATCTAGTATCCGTGTGATCGAGTAGGTATCATTCTGATTTCGTGTGCGAATGCGTAGACTGTATTCGATTCGTTCGAGGCCGAAGTCCAGAACAGTTAAGGTGAATATGCACTTGAAGTGTACAGTAAGGGAAAGTATACAAATCAACTTGCATTGCATGGAACGCTAGAGGATCGTTCGTCGTAAGTGGTGATGGTAGTTGCAATTATTGAGATCATCGGCAATAATTGCCGTGGTTGAAGTGGTTTGATTGGCTCCATGCATGGAAGAGAGCCGGATGGCTTCAACGGTTCCGAAACGGGATTCTGTGGCACAGACGTGTGTGGGCCTGTTCCTGTCGATCTGCATGGAGATGGATCTCAAAGCATTGGTCCTCAGCGGCGCAGACACTCAATGACGCCATCAATGGTATCAAGTACTACAATCTATTTCCATAAATATTCTAAGTTCGATCCTTAAAGTTGTGCCTGTTGTCGTATCCTGTGCTTGTGTTGTACATGCCCGTCCTGCACAGTCCCTAGTGTCGTGATCCTCTTCTTCTTCTCGTGTTCGGCATGTGAATCCTTCTCTTCGAATTCACATGGCGTGGTCGGCTTGACATTGTTGCAATCGCTCAAATCCATTCGCTTGCACGTCCTCCAGCATCCGATGCGGCGCCTTTGTCGGCAAACGCCTTGGTCTTGCATTCAGTAGAGCAATAGTCGAGGTACTTGCTGGTGTTGGCATGGAACATGGTTTGACACACGACACACGGCTTGGAAACAGTACGCTCGCCATCGTCACTGCGGGTTTGGCTCACATGTGCCGGATGAGAGCGCGAACGTGCCTTTTTGCGACCATGACGCTGCTCGTGGTGCTTGCGTGCACGTGCAAACAGCACGGAACAGCCTCGCGTCACACGCGTGTCCTGGCCACCATCTAGTGCTTGCAATTGACGATGTTTGTTGTCTTCGTCGTCCTCATCGTGTTTGCGACGGAGCTTGGCGACCTGTTCTTTGACCCAGAGCCGAATGCCCATGATAGTAGATGGATGATTATTTTTTTCTTCTTGTCTGCCTCTCGACTGGGGCGGAATCCCAAGTGCACATGCATGAGGGATCCACCTCAGCCACACTCTCTACGACTACTGTACTCACGATGGCACTGAACTCTAGATGGGTTTCTGGGTTCCCAGCTGGTTTTGAGAGTGGTTCTGGATTCAGGAGAACTCCTGGTATACAAAAACCAAGTCAAATTGCCACATGGCTTCATTCGGTTCATTTTCTGCGACGTGTTTAAATCAGTACATGTGACTCGCGCATGCGACAGGATCATGCCATTCTGGACGCCTTGGGAATATTTCCCATGCCAAGAGTAGGACACTGCCATCTTTGTGCGACTCCACTCCTGATTCCGACGTCAGGAACCTGGAGACTTAGAATCCAAACAGACCAGAAAAACACGTAGTTCCTTGATGGCACATTTGGATATCAATGCGCCGTTGGTTCCGTCGGGCCACCTGCTGAGATGATCCTATAGTACTCTTGTCACTGCCCTCAGGTGCTTTTGTACCTTCTGGTCCCTACGACCAGCGGTATGGAGGATAGTAAAAGACAGCAGAGGGAGAGAGAGAATGCTACTGTTATACAAAATTTGCAGGAACTTTCCCCTTTTGTGTGTACACTTTCGCATATCTTACGTATCTTGAAGCCATAGCGTCCAATTGTGCATGTGTACACAAGATGCAGCCTACAATCTCTTCGTTTGGACGATTCGCATGTACGTCAGCGTCGTGTCACCGTTGGAATCCAGTCACATGACTGGTGGAAACACTGGACGCGTGGCCAATGGATCTCCATCTGGTTGCCAATCAGGAACATTAAGCAAATGTGGATGTCGCGAATGACGACGGGATGACAAATCTTGTCCTTGACAACGTCGGACGATAGAATGAATAGTTAGTAGTGGTAGTTTTCAATAATTACTCACTTCCTTGATGCAATCAGATGACGATCTTTGTGTCATCCAATCGTTTCGAGAATGGAATCGAAATTTGGGCTTCGAATCTCCCGCAAATCATTCCATTTCCCATGTCGAATACTACACGTCACAAGGAGGATTAGCAGCAGTGCTGCTGCACCACCGGCAGATCATCGATTTTAGGAACATCCGAGTCGGGTGGTGAAGGATCTGATCACAAATTCCTGTCTCAAAGCACGGACTGCAAGTATGAATGATAACGTTACGATCTTTTGCACTGTAGTATAGCGCCCACGTGCGACGTCCTGTCGTCCGTTGGTTCGTTCGGCTGCATGCAAACATGGAAGTTCGCAATTGAACGACAGACATGTTGTGACTTGTCAACTGCGACTCCTCGACAACGCGACAAGAGGGGATCCATTTCGCTGGTCGACACTTCACTACAAGTGATTGACGATACATTGTCCATGGCACTGAACTCAGCAAGAGTATTGACACAACAGCACAACATGACCGAGAGGATTCCTCTCGTTTTCCTCTCAGAGGAAAACCAACGTGCTCTCGCCTTGCAGTATCGTATTGGTAAGATGTTGAAGTACCGATCTCGGATCCGGAATCCAGTGAGCACTGGAATTCCAGGATAAACAGAGCTCATCCATACCCATGCATAGTCTTGATCTTTTTTGAAAAGATCTTTTCAAAAGGAACTGGAGGATCCTCTATCTGACCATCAGTTCTGATGTCCACCACATGGCCTATGGTCACTCTATTTCTCATCCAGGCACCATCCGTTCTCATCTGTCCATCTGTCCATCCTAATGTCCAAGATCTCATTTGATACGTTTCAACAAACTCGAATGATCTGAACAGATCATTCTCTTTCGAACATTAGGATGGATGGAGTCATTCACCCAGTAGATATTTCAGGTACTGTATGGGATAGTTACGACCACTGATAAAAATTTAGTGGATTCAAAAAAGGAGCTGCTGCAATGCCTTCTCCAGAATCTAGCACCATGCTTCTGCATGCGTGCTGCTTATCGTTCCGCTTCATCTGAGCCATCACCTTCACCGTCGTGCCCTGAGCTTGCCGATGCGGTCACAAGTTCACTGTAGTGCGTATTGCAGTAGTTTTGTGTCCGCTCGTAAGCTTGGCGCTTACAGCCTTCGACAATGCACCGCTTGCCTAAGAGAACAGAAGACACAATGTGAGTGTTTGGTGATACTTTACAAAGCATGAAAACCACGTACCACCACCATGAGCCCAGCAAAGACCATTTGAAATGGCAATCTTTCCACATGAGCCAGATTTACATTTGGTACCACCACCATGCGACCAACAGTAGCCTCTGGATTTCGCACGATTGGGACAGCCAACAACTTTACATGCTGTCGAACCACCTACGAAAGTCACAGTAGTATGAGGACCAGGTGCTGGGGAGAACCATAGGAGAGTGTCGCAAACGTACCATGCTTCCAGCATTTCCCTTGATGCTTGGCTCTGCTTGTACAGCCTTCCGTTTGGCATCGCTTGCCGCCCTGTGAGATACCCCACATCAATGTTAGTGTCCTTGTATGTTCTAGAGTCCGTGGATGACGTACCCCATGGCGAACACAGAGTCCTTGGTCCACAACGTACTGCTCACAGCCTTCGAATTTGCAGATGCGGCTCGGCGGACGACGACGGGCTTTTCGTTTGCGTTCAGTCCGTTGTGGCGGTGGCATCATCGTCTCCATGGATACTGAGATGGGGGCAACAGGAGCCGCAGAAGTTCGTCGGAACTTACGGCGCTTGGCTGCCGTGTGCGACTCGGCGTCACTCGATGTATCAGAATATTCGTGTGTGGATGCTCGCGACGCAACAGCAGCAGCAGCAGGTTGAATCGGTGAAGTGGACTTTTCTTCCAAGTCCCCGATGTCGAGTGGTGCAGTGTCGTCGTGTAACATGTTCATACCTTCATCATCGTCCAGAATAAACCACAACGACGACTTGGGGACGTCACGTTGCGTACGGGACGCCGGTGACGAGCCTTTTTCTTCATCGTTGCTTTCCATAATGTTCTCGTTCTGCTGATGTAGTGCCGACTGCAGACCAATTTGTACTACGGCGTCGGCCACAGCGCGCCAGTGCGCAGCAGTCTCTTCGCTGGTCGTGTTCGTTTGGAACCGCTGAACCGTGAGTTCCTCGACCGCAGCAGGGGTAAGACTCATGGTGAGGCTCGTGAGGTCCTTCAACCTCTGGATTTTTTGGATTCTGGGGTGGCCAGATACCGAAAGAAAAACGTTTCGGCGGGGTTGGTTCTCTATGGCGTCTCCTACTACGTAGTACTAGGCAACGTCGCGTAGATACTGTCAGCTACGCAGCTGTTTCTTCCAAGGTATGTGAAAAAGCGGGCCAGATCACGACAGGCCACGACAGCCGACAAGAATGAAGTTGTTTGCAGGTGACGATCGAAACAACCGTGTTATGTGGGTCCCACACCAACTCGATTCGATACAATCTGTTGAAGCGAGAAAGAATAAGTGTACGTTTATCGGCCGACGAGAACGAAACCAGCAGGCCTTTCGTTCTTGGAGAATCAGACTCGGACCAAAAGGTTGAGACTGGATAGATAAGATGAATTTCTGGTTGTGTTGGTACAGTACAGGAGTTCGTATGTGTGAGCAGAAGATCAGAGGGAATCACACGTCCCAAGAACACTCAACGATTTGAAAACAGACTGGGCAGAAGTGGGTGGGTATGTATCTAGGAGGGCGGACCACGTGACGTGTGTTACTCGCGTCACACTACAACGCAGCCGCGACAGGTTCTGGACCCATGGATTGCAAAATCGAAGAGATCCCTCGTAGGTACTGTCAACAGCCCCTGCCAAATTGTCTTAAAAAATCACCAGTGGAAGCAGTTAGGAACGCACGTCAGTTCAAGGATTTGTGAATTTGACGTGAAAACTTATCTTGAAATTTCTAGCCACTCATCGTGACTGTATTCTGTATGGAGCATGCCGATCAATTTTCTACAATCAAACCGTAATTCCCCAGAATTCACAAAGAGATGACTGAGAAACCACCAGCTTTTTGTCATGGTGACACTAGTGCGAGTCCCACACTATGAACATAAACCAAACACAGGGGTACGAAGGATGCGTCGGTTCGCACGCCACATGGCCTGCATGTCCTCGGGGACAGCCGACTCCTTTCGATGTACATGAATGGATGGACATATTGCTCCCATGTCACACGCGCTATTGTATGTATCACAAGTATCACATCGTCCACAGAAACGAGATGGTCTAAGTATCAAACCATACGATAGGAGATGGTCTCGTGTCAGATACTAAAGGCGACTGTACTAATGCGAGCTCGTCGTGCAAGGCCTCCATTACATGCTTCATTCTCAGCAAAGACAAACCAGAAGTCGCCACGATCTTTCATGGACTGGTTCCTATTGGATTCCTGGTTTCTATAACGATCTGCCGATCCTGTGCCTTTATCCATCATTGAGCGACTTGTTTCTCCGGGATGGACACTCATCGTTTCCCCTCATCCGTTTCGACTTGAACTACTCCAACTCTGCGTATACGTTGGTATCTTCCCATCGCACTCGCTGTTTCTTGATCTCAGTCGACATGCTTTTCGGACGTCTGAAGTCCACAAGTTTAGGTGCTACTGTGCACATCCCAACACCCACATCTTCGTGCTGACTCTCCCACAAGTCGCGTTCGAGTACTACTGAAACCACTTCCAACTCGTCAATGGCATACTGGGTTAATGACGCCCACCGAGGGAATCGACTCTCTTGCAGTTCGACAGGCGCATATTCAAAATTTGTCTTCTGTTGACTACATCATCGAAATAATCATGTGACGTGAGAGAGTGACGCACTACATATGTTACGGTCATCGCCACCATTTGCTTGTCACGACGACACTTGTCGCGTCTTCGTTTTGGTCTGGATCTGCTCGAGCTTGGCTGGTGGACGATTGACTCCATCGTGCAACACGAGACTTTCCTCCTTCTGCCCAGGTCCGCCACGACAACTGCGCTCCGGTCTGGGATGCTGCAGCTGCAGTTGGCTCTGCTGTTCTTGGGGACGTTGGTTGGCTGACTCGTTTGGCATGGCGACAGTACGTGTCCTCAAGGTCTTCCTCCATGTCATGTTGGAGTGTCTCTGAAGGGTGTTCGGTTAGTCGAGACATTCCCCAACGCGCAACCGTTGATGACGATGACCCTATCGGAGCTTGCCACTGCAAGTCGGGCGGTGATCGATCACCAGGTGACCGAGGCCGCTTGCGACTGGGAAAAGTATGATCTAGCCAGTTGGCGTTATCCTTCTCTTCTTCATCATGCCCATAGTCACGCGACAAATCTGGATTCAGGTGGTGCTGACTCGTCGTAACAGTGGCGAGCTCACTCAAGCCGAGATACTCGAGCACCATC
>JAADWU010000165.1:0-17123 GCA_023336255.1 Pythium graminicola
CACCCAACTACAGTATCCTTGTTGGACATAGTGTTCTGTAACCACAGGTCATGACGTCTGGGCCGCCAGATAGTACTACAAAAACAAGCCGAGCACTGAGCTTCGCCGCTGATGACGTGGATATCTGAACTACAAGCCTAAATAATGACTCAATGCAGACAACCGTCAACATCAAATATCAACACCACGCACGCTCCAGCTTCATGTAAATATGGTGTTGTAATATTTAGCTGCAAAATCCAAGTTCTCAAAATGTTGCGACTCGATGGAGTCCTGAAAACCTCGCCCAGACTCATGAGGAGTCCTTGCTCAGCATGAGATAAGCGCACATCCGTGTCCACTGGACTCTAGTGTTCTAATGGCACATCTCCACATCTCTATTGAAGATGTGTGTCATTAGGATACTGTGCAGCAAACATTCTCATGCAACAGACTTTTGTCGCGGACAATCGTCTCCAAATGGAAACAATACTGCCGAGATTTATGAGAGTATCGCAAGACATACAGTATTCCAGTGGTCCAAAACTGTCCAAGCAACAGACAACAATCTTCCGAGACTCGGACCTCATTCAACTTTATTTTATCCCATCCCTTGTCTATTTAGGGCTAGGGAGCAGGCTTACAAAGTGAATGTTGAAGTGGAGAGCTCTCTGATTCGAAGGACTCAACTCTGCATCGTGGATTGCAGGTGGTGGCCACCCACAATCCACTGCCAGGTTGGCAGGCCCTTGACGTAAACCTCTCAATCTGATGGTCTCGGGATCAAGAAATTTCCAAGAGCCTGTGGCACTCTATGAAGGCGCCGCCGCTTCAAGGCGGTGGAGAGCTTTAGGAAAGCATCCTGCTTTGTGTTCAACTGTTCTATGCCATCGAAGCTGCAGACGAAAAGGATAGGTATCCATAATACTGTACACTGTAGGACACTACTCCCAGCAATCAAGAACGGTACATCATGTAGCACAGAATGTGAAGAGCATGTATTCTCAGACAAACTGTACGGGTGAGCAAACCACTCGAACTTCGATTGAGGCATTTCACCTAAAGCTCGGATCGCCCAATCTTCAATGAAGATCGCCCTGTCCAATGTGCACTGTTGAGTTCGGTGTGGTGAACTTTGAAACGATGGTTTTAGTCAGCGGGATCGTGCACTTGCACTGATTCGATGTGCGTTCGGTGTCAGGCTGTCAAGAATAACCACAACATTCATCGGATAAACATAAACATATTACCGTAAATACCGTATTCTCTTCATGATTTACGGAAATGGTCGTAGTGGTCAGTATTCTACCGGTAAGATATTGACGATAACATACTTTTATTACAGTCACAAAATCAATGAATTTGACCATCAAGAAGCCTCGACACAATTTGTGAAAGATGGTTACACAAATTATGTCTTGGTCAGTCTTTTATTGTACGCGCGAGAGTTGTTTCTCAGTCATAAGCTGGTCATGCCTCATGACCAGCTCCTGTGCTTGAAACCCGAGTTGGGATCCTCGACACGATACTAGTAGTACTGTGCTTCATTCGCAGACAAGAGGAGACTACGCCAAGATGGTGGAGGCGTCCAGTGAGCAGATGGGGCCTCCATCATTACTTCCTTCCGTGAACAAATTACTGCACCTCCCTTAATAACAACACGGGGACGAGGACGATCTCCACCCACATACTGTATGTACACTGTATATCGGTGCGAAAAACGCCAAGTAAAATTGCTTGACATGTTGTCTCGCCTGGCCTTGTCCAGAGTCAGCGGCGCGAAAGCAATGCTGCGGGAGAGAGTCATTCAAGAGTTCCGCTGACTGAGACTCTCTAGTCTGCCAGAGATCGTTGCTGGCCTCGCAACTGCCAAGCGCACGCAACACATCGACCTGTCACACCAGGCGAATGGCTGGCAGGAGATCGTGACACACGGCGTGTGAACTTGACCATGAGACGGCGGGTGCGTGCGCACGCGCAAGTGTAGCCCTAAATTGTTCACAGTTATGACCATAGTGCTGAGGGCCACTGACGCCAGTCAAATGAGTGGGTACTGTCGTAGTTGGGGGATCTATTCAATATTACAGGTCCACTGAATACAAATGGCTATCTTGATGTTGCACTAAAGATCAAATATTTAAATAGAAAGGTTAATCTGACAGTTGTTGGACCTCTCATCACCTCTGACGCATGACCGTGCGTTGGAAATCCCAGGTATATTTGCACATTTCTTTTCGATTTTTTCAGTTTTGTTGAGTCACTTTCCTGGGTTTCGTATTCTATTGGCTGATGAGTTCAGTCGCAAACCCAGTTTTCTTGGATTTTGTTCGTGCAGTTTCCGGAACGTTTTTTTGACAGCCAGTTCGGCGCTTGAGGTGCAGAACCAGGCAATTGAACCACACCACCACCCGGCACTCTTGGTTCTCAGAGTTCTGACCACATCTCCATTTCGCATCCGTTGCCAACAAGTGCTCGATTCCGTTGGAACTATGTCGACCTCCCCCGTCATGACCATGCCCCGTACAAGCGAAGTCCTTTGGGATGGTCGTATTTCTCTCCCCTTTGTGCTCAAGCGCAAACGTACAGGCGCGATTCTCGTGACAAAAATCAAGGAACGTCGCTCGGTGTTGGATCTTCGTCTTGGGAGCGAACTGAAACTTGTTGGTGGATTTCCTGTCCAACAACTGACACTCAGTGAAGTCAAAAAAGTTATGCTTCATGCCCCTAAGCCCGTGAGTCTCGTTTTTCTCAATCATGATGACGTTGTTCTCGACAATATGAGTTTTCTCAGTGAAGAACGTGGTTCGTTTGAAAACGAGTTTGCGTATGATGATGCCCTGGCGAGTCGTGTGTACAGTGAAGAGATGCCACCCCTACGTGAAAGCAGCGAATGGAGTATGGACCAACGAGCATGGGCTGATACAGACCCTTTGCCATTGGGCAAACCATTGGTGCGTCACGATTCGATCGACTTTAGTCCGTTTGACAGCATACGTTCGTCGTCGTCCTTGGCATCTCCGTTCACATCCACCACCATGTCGTCGTCCATGACCGACTCCAGTAGTCGTCGTTGGCGTCGATCGCCGTCGGAAGCTCCACCATGTAAAGTTTCACGGCTCAAATTGGCGTTTGAACGCATGAATGAACTTCTCAATCGTCCCGTTCGTCGCTCTGGCCTCAACGTCGCCGCCGGCAAGAGTATTGTCGTGTAGGAACGAACTACACCAACGACATTTCGCCATATAAATTATTTGTGTTTTGATTCAACACTTTTTATTAAACTTTTGAATGTCATTTGCATTAGTGCAATCGTTGTGCATAATGTTCATACGCACGTAGTTGCATGTGTAACATTGCAAGAAACTCACGACGATCAATCGTGCCGTCTCCATCTAAATCCCCATGCTTGAAGCATCGCTTCATATCACCACGAAACGAATGATGCATGTTGGACCCACCAGCAAACGGGGCGAGCTGTGCCAAGTCGTCAAGACCAAGGCGACCATCGTTGTTACTATCCAACGCGTCAAAGACTTGGGTCACGACCGTCTCCCATCGTGTCGGCGATTCCCGTTGAATCACGGACCAATCCAACAACGCGGCACAGAGTTCATCCAACGCCAAGAATCCATCGCCATCGACGTCGAGACTACTCAAGAAACTCTTGACTTCGCCTTGAGTGAGTCGATAGCCAGCATGTGCGACATAATCACTCAGTTCGGCAATCCCTACCTGGGAACTACCATTATGACTGAGTTCACTAAAGAGTACGACAATTTCTTCTTTTACCTCGAGAGGCAACAATCGAGCGATCTCGGTGAACACAGCTTGTTGAAAACTATTGAGGGAGCGATACAATTGTAAACGTTGGACGAGGGTACCATCCAGTACACGGGCACGACTTGTCGCCACGTTGGTTGTAGGACGAGCAATCCACGGATGTTGCAGGGCCTGCTTGGCGGTGAGTCGTGCGTCAACGTCTCGATTGAGTAACCCTCGTACGAGATCTTTTGCTTGTGTGGAGATGAGAGGCCATGGAGCCGATTCCAAGTCGAGTTCAGCCATCATGATCTTCTCATCCAACAATTCATTTTCAAACGGAAAACGACCCGAGAGGACACGATACAAAATCACCCCACAACTCCACATATCGGATGGGAAGGAGTACCCATCCGTGCGCTTGAGGACTTCTGGGGCGGTATATAATGGTGTCCCACGAACTTCAAAGAGCCGCTCGCCATCGTTCAGAAACGATGCACCACCAAAATCTGTGAGCTTGAGGGGTGAACTTTCTTTCGTGTCGGCAAATAAAAAGTTTTCGAGCTTGAGATCACCATGCAGAATCCGGAGCAAATGACATTGCCATACAACGTGCAGGACATCGGCCATGTACATAGCCACGAGTGATTCGTTCGGTGGTTTGTTCGATGCCGACGTTGTCAGGCGGGCAAATGCATCTCCACCAACACAGTGTTCCATCACAAGATACACATTCTCATCATCTTCATATGCACCAAAGAAATGGACAACATTGAGGGTCCCACCCAACAGTACCATCATCCGTCCTTCCTGCTGGAGTGCTTGATAATCCGCCAAGTTCACGACCCGCAATTTGGGAATGATTTTCACGGCCAGATCCAAATCAATACGTGGATCTGTTGACACCACACGATGAACTCGACCAAAAGCACCTTCACCCAAGAGCTCCGCAATTTGATATCGGGTGTCAAAATCCCGTGGCAAAAGAAAATCAATTTCATTCGGTGTCGTAAAATACGATGCCGTCTCGAGCACAAGTTTTTGAAGACGTGGAATGCCACTCAATTGTTCGAGCAGTGGTCGCCATGCACGACGTACGCTACCAAAGTTGGCGGCTTGGGCAGCACTCACAGATGGTGCATTGGGTACTCGGCTGAACGATGGAGATGGTGGTTTGGGAAGCGCGTTATAATCAACATTAGGCGACGGCGTGCTCTGCCGTAGGTCAGTGTGTAGACCACAAACACGCGCGTGCGTCTTCATTGGATATGGCCGCGTGGTAGTGACCGCCAGTGACCGCGAGAGACGCATTGAGACAGTGCGCATAATGAAGAGCTGCTGGGATTTGGTTTTGCAACGAAATCCGAGGCGCTGGACAAACGCTATGGTGGGATTTTGTACCCCGGGGGTGTATAATAGTACTTTATACAGTACATGTGATATGGCTACACTTGACAACCAGCAGCTCAAATCACATGGGCTTCGAGTTCAACACCATTACTCAAACCAGAAGTCGTCGCATCGTTGGGTTGTGTTCCGGTCGGCGCTGAAGAGACTGTACCATTGTGTGGATCAGCGTTTGCTTGCACGGTACCTGTAGGATCCACGACAACGTGGTCCTCGGTCGTTGCTAAGCGATTTCTTCGATGGCGTAACACGCTCCCACTCACGCATGCGCTTGCAGGGGACAAGAGAAAGAGAATCAAGTGGATGAGATCCACATCATCTTCACCTGTAGCGGGAACATCCGGTTGCTGCAGAACGATGGTGTTCACTTGGACGTTCAATGGTTCGATCGACGTCGACATTGCCATGGTCATGGCTTCCACAGCAGCAGAAGTTGCACAATCATCACTACAGATCGACCACGTTAGTGAGGGGAACGAAATGGATCTTTCCCGCAATGACTAACGCACCCGGTACTGGTCTGTGAGGTGATGTTTACGATCGCGCTTCGATTGCTCCGTTGCATACAGGCCGCACTGAAGACTTCACAGAGCTCTCGACATCGATTACTGCATACAGCCAGTGATTAGCTCCCCACGAAACCCCACCAGTCGCAGTCCATTTGAAACGTACGCATTCGTAGATTCTGATTGAGGATCAGGGTGGACAAAATTGATAAGGTAGTCAACTTGCCCAAACTTCGTCGCGATTGACCGGCTCCATTCCTCCGTCTCGGACCGAGTCTGCAGCGAACAGAAAAGCGGTAACATGACACCACGTGGTGGCTCCATCCCAGCGGCGGTGTGAAATTGGGTGAGGTAACTGGCTGCAAACGCTTCCATCGCTCCTTGTTCGCTGTAGAAAATACGCACGTGTTTAGAATTTTCACGGATTGTCGCGGTCAGACCAAAGCCGAAAGACGTACGCAAACGTGACAAGCACATTAGCTCCAACAAGCCACATATTGGTTGCCACCCGTGCGATCACTGCTGCTTCTCCACCAGTAATGACAACCTACAATCCCCACAGATCATGAGTACATGTTGACGATGCAACTTGCCGTATTTACCGTACCATTTTACTTGACAATAGGTTCTTCCACCGTGAAAACGCTGATGGTCCTTGAAACGATAATAGTGGAACAGCCAGTGGATCTCCACCATTGTCGGTTTCGCCAGTCCCTGTGACCGCATCTCCATTGGTGTTTGTCTTTAGTCGCTTGCGACGGTTCTCATTGTCAGCTGATTCAGACCCTGAATCGTGACCAAAGGTTCCTGAAATGTGCTTTGGCTGTAGCGTCGACAATGGAGTAACCCCTGTTGACGTTGATAACGCCGTACCGGTTGCAGTTGTAGGCATCATAAACTCATCATGACCGAATGCACGCTTGTGACTATTCCCAGTCAGTTCGACATTCGAAATTGATTGCATATGACTATATAAGCCAGCACTGATTTCATTGCGTACGTTGCATCGACCTTCACGCATGTTTTGAAGGAAAATTTGCACTGCAAGGTCACCTTCCGTCTCTCGTTTTTGTTTGAGCAGCAACATAAACTCGGGATGTTTGCTCATCAAATGATTCTCAATTCGGCCACGACGACAATTGAGTCGACTCCACAGCTTGAGCGTCTCACGATTCGAGTTGGGATCGTCACACAGCATGCACACAATGACCTCGCGTGCACCGGCAGCATCAATTGGCTTTCCATCCTCTCCCAACAGATTCGCCGCACGCAAGGCCACAATACTCGCAGCATCTAATGCAGTATCCGGAAGCACCTTTTCCATGATCGGTAGTGTATGCAACCAGCGTTTCTGGAACGTGAAGATGCGTTTACGGGATCCTGTCGCAGTCGCATTCGTCGCGGAGGACGTGGTAGGATCGGTGCCGTCAGTCGTCGTATCCGCATCGCTGGCTCGTTCGGCCACAGCGGACATTGCAGATGAGGTGCCATCAATTTCAGTCGGTCGATCGGTCACACTGGCGCCATCGACGCCCGTGGGGCCGGTCGATGTCGTTGGCTTGGTGGTCGTCTCGCTCATCATATTCGTTCGGAGCTCCTCAAGTTGTTCCCGCTCGTCGGTACCACCCAGTTTCCTACCACCCATCCGTTTATATTCCAGTTTATCACCCAAATACCCAAATATCCAAATTTGAAGAAGGTTGGAGGGAATCAGTACACATACCCACTTCAATAGAGCGCGTATTCACCACCCACAAGATACGACAGCAACTGCACCCAACGTTGTGGAAACTCGCTATGGCAAAATGGCCAACGACTAGGGAAGTCGAGTGCACAGAGAGTTGTTAAATGAGTTTGTTGGTTTGTTGGTTTGTTTCCGCGAGATGTTGGTGTTGGTAGTTGGCAAGTCATGAGTAGGCACCAAAGAAGAAGCTGAACGAGAACACTTGGTTTCCCGTCAGAGTGATGGTCTTACAGAATGATGATGGCGGCAACTTGCTGTGTCACCCGAAAATCCCCACCACAAACGAGACAAACGAGATATAGTTTTTCAAGAGTTTAGTGAACTCTTTTATACAGGTTTGTTGCTGCGCTAAAAGTATACGACCAAACCAGTATCGTAGATTAGAGGTTCTTGCCCCCTGGAGTTCGATATTTCCCTCCACCCCAATACCTTGATCATACAAAAACCAAGTCAAATAGGGGATTTTATTCAGGGGAGTTGCTTGCTTTCTCCTCCCCCCTTTTTTCTGCGGCAAGTTACCCCAGAAAAGAAAGGGAAACAAACATTTCCCCCCTCCAGACCTCAAGGGAAACTTGTCACGCGACGATGGAGATGGCAACACGAGCGGAGCGTACGACGCTAGAGGAGATCAAGATCAAGGTAGAGAAGAAACCTACCAAAGTAGAGCGCGAACCGGAGAACGAAGACACGACCGCGACAGCCTCCTCCTCCGCTGACGTCCCCCCGACAGAAGATGAAGTCGCCAAGCTCAAGTGTGAAGAAGCTACGAGTGTGGATGATGTCGATATGGAGTGTGATGAAGCCGCTGAAGACTTTGGGGCGAGCGACGAAGGGGAAGATAACGCCACATCGTATTATGGAGTGGGATCGGAAACGACACCTGTACGGGAGTACCCAGAAGAATACGCCAAATACCAAATCCCTGAGAAAGATGCTGTCATGCTCTCCTCTGGCATGGCACTCTCACCTATATGGGGTGGTAAACGTAAGCGCAGTGACGATAGTTCGAGCGGTCGTGACGATTCTATGGAGGGATCAGGACGTGGACTGAGTGCCATCATCAACAGTATAGATTTTGGAAAAGCTCTCCCAGTCACGAAGGTTCGCAAGGGTAGTTCAGACTTTCTACGCAAGGGTCAGTGGACACCAACCGAGGAACGACTCGCTCGCCTGTTGATCGAGGCATTCGAAGAAGGTTACTTGCCGATCTACACTGGTATTCGTCTTCGCGGGTATCTTGCTGTACAACTTCAATGCGACCCCATGCGCGTGTCTAAGAAGCTCTGTGCTGGTTCGATCGACGGTAAGAAAATCCCCAAGAACTACGGACAAAAGAAATTTCGTCTTCGCAAGAAGTTGCTCTGGGATCGTGAAGAAGCTGGTCGCATCTTGGCCACACTCGAGCGGCTCACAAAAGAGCTGTGGTGTGAAACGGGTATTCCGCCACCGCAATACCTTACACTCTCGACCACACGCAACGCCGAAGATGAATCGTCTCCCACTTCTACCGCTGCTACAGGCCGCACACAACCAAGTCCGGTGAAGAAGTTGTCTCCACCGGCGAACAAGTCCAAGAAGCAAAAGACTGGAGTTGTATTCCCAATTATCTACCTGAATCTTTCCAAGAAGATGAAACAAGGTCAAAGTAACTGTGGAGCATCACAGAATGGTGGGAATGGGTCAAGCTCGGTCGTTCGACAGTACGAATCTCCTTACGTGCAGAACCCTGACGGAAGTCTCCATGTTGTTGGGTATTCAGTTCACCCGAATGACAGTGATTCATCGTCGACATCCAGCTTTGATGGACATTCGGTCAAAGTGGATGGTGAGTCACTCCAGGCGGCATATGAACTACTGCATCTGCATCAACACTGCTCGTCGCCATCAGGTTCGTCAACATCAAGATGCTCCACACCAGTTCAGACACACACGTCTGCTGACGAGGGCCATCACACCCAGAAGCAGCAACGGGACGAGCAGAATCACGGTGAAGAAGAGAAAATGCCACATGCACAAACCAACACCATGGCGACCGGTGTCGTCCCTATTCGCCCAGCACCCGCCAAGCCCACCATTCTGAGGCAGCAGGCGCCAACCGTGTCGTCCTAAGGCAGATAGTCTAAGTTGCTTTGTTCCTCTATGTGCGTCATCCTCCTCCTTGATGTTAGTAGTATTTCTACGTTCCTCAGTTTCATAAAATGGATATGTCCAATTGATTTTCTGGTTGTGTTGGTCATTACAGTATATCATGGGAGATAACATATCAAGACTTGATCTTGCGATTTGTCAGTGATATACTACACAGTGTAGGACGATTGCATCGTTTACGCGACGTCAGCGACACGCATAACAGTTTGCTTGCCCAGGTCATTGGTGAGGGTATCAGCGCTCACAAGCACGACATGATCACCAGACACGAGCCAACCAAGGTTCTTGGCCACCGTAATCGCCTCGGCGGCCGTCGGACGACGGTCCGTGATCGCTGGTACGATCGGGTACAAACCACGGTGAATCTGGAGTTGACGAGCGACCTTCTTGTTGGAGGTAAAGCACATGACTGGCACAGTAGGCTTGAACTTGGCGACATTGCGGGCCGTGAAACCGGTGTCCGTGAGCACAATGAGCAGCTTGGCGTTCAGTTCATTGGCCGTCTTGACCGCTGAACTGGCAACCGATTCAATGTCGGATGTCGCAGGCTCAAATTCGATGTGAACCTTGGCTTTTTCCAACAACGAGTCGGCCTCTTTGACGACGGTCATCATCGTACGGACCGATTCAACGGGGTACTTTCCATTCGCGACTTCACCACTGAGCATGACAGCATCAGCACCATCGAGCACCGCATTACCAACATCCGAGACTTCAGCACGCGTGGGACGGGGATTATTGATCATCGATTCAAGCATTTGCGTCGCAACAATCACGGGCTTGCCAACAGCATTACACTTGTCAACCATGAGCTTCTGGTACGTCAAGACCTTTTGGGCAGGGACTTCGACTCCCAAATCACCACGGGCCACCATGATACCATCCGATACTTCGAGAATTGAGTCAAAGTTTTGAATACCTTCAAGGTTTTCAATCTTGGAAATGATCTTAGGGGCAATGTATCCTTCCCCATGGTATTTCTTGATACATTGATCCACAAACGCACGCATGGTCGTAACATCCGATGGTTTACGGATGAACGATGCGGCAATAAAGTCAATATCATTCTTGACACCAAAATCAAGATCTTCCTTGTCTTTTTCCGAGAGCGCCGGGAGTTCAACAATGAGACCAGGAAGGTTCACACCTTTGCGGTTACCAATCTCCTCCGTGTTGTGGATAAGGCAGCGCACATCCGTATCGTTCTCAATGGCCAATGCCGTGAGGCGGATCAGGCCATCCGAGAGTAACACAGTGTCTCCGACCTTGACGGTCGTCGTGAGCTTCTTGTAGGTCACGTAGATCTTCTCGGGGGTCCCGTCCAGTTCAAAAGCCGGATCCGTCGAGAGCACGATTTCTTTACCAGCTTCAAGACGAATCTTCTTGCCATCGCGCATCTTCCCCGTACGAATTTCTGGGCCCTTGGTATCCAACAAGACAGCACGCATGTTGTACGGTTGGGATGGCGACCAATGAACACCACGACATTCCCGCAAATGGTTGATACGTGCGAGGGCTTCATCGTGTTCGGCATGCGAAAAGTTGACACGCATAATACGTAAACCTTCATCTGTAAGGTTTTGCATGGTCGCGGGATCTTCCGATGCAGGACCAATGGTCGCAACGATCTTGGTCATGGAAAATTTCTCGCTACGTGGATTCTTGTAGGCTTCAGTAGCCAAGCGACGCAGTGGCTGCGAACGCGCCGTGATCGACAACGAGATACGGCGAAACATTGGAGAAGGAGCACAACGTGTGGAGAAGATGGCGAGTCGAAAAGTGTTTGCGTGTGAGAGAGAACGAAACCTGCCACGACGCAAGAGAGATGCACCAGAGCCAAACTTTGGTGCTTGGGTTTGAAGAGCTGTCCAGAGGATCCAAAACGTCATTGACCCGGGTCGGGTATTGGTGCTATCGGGGACCATTAGAACCCACCCGTTGCATTTTGGATACTAAATTACTGTTCCATTCTTGAAAACGGGTTGGCCCACGACCCGCCAGGTTTTGTCTTGTGCAAACAGGCTGGATGCGTCACACCAGCTGGCTCAGATATTGTGACCGGGTCTATGCACGCAGGAAGTGTGGATGGTATCATCCAACAAGTTATCCAATTTCAATACCCATCGATGTTACAAACTGATATCTGTTTCTACTTGACCCGAGATACAAACTTGTACTGATTCAATTGTCGAAGTGCCCCTTTCTGGACCATGGCACGAATCGCACGTTGAATGGCGTTGGGATTGTATCCTTGGGCTTCCAATCGACTGTACAAGGCACTGGTTTCCACACGAGCACCAATACGTAAAGTCCGGTTGATACTTTGCTCAACTTCTTGTGCTTTTTCATGAAAATTCCCAAAGAGACCTTGGGTACCACCATCTTTGGCAGCATTCATGGTTGACACACTAAACATGCGAATAGCTTCACGCACGTGATCAGCTGAAGCTTCGTTTTGCAAATGCATCTTCGCCAAGGACTCGGAGATACGCACCAATGCTTCCAGCTGACGCACGGTCACGGGAATCGTTGTCTCACCGCCTTGATTACGTCGGACGTCGTCACGTACACCAACGTAAAAATCTTGTAAAGCTTGTGCTGCACCGACTGACAATCGTGGAGCACATCGGGTACGACAGTATGTGATAAACTTCTTGAGTAGCCAAGGCTCGTACTCACCCGTACGTTCATCACCAGCCTCGGGTTTATTGATATTGGAGGTGGCTGACTGGGCATTCGTATGGATGCGGACAACGTGAGCTGCCATTTGACGATCACGAGCATCGTCTTGGATATCACGGACGATGAAGATCATATCAAAACGCGACAGAATCGTACTCATGAGATCAATGTTCTCGGATGCACTGCGCATATCGTCGTAACGACCAAAGACAGGGTTGGCTGCGGCAAGCACGGAGGCTCGTGAGTTGAGAATCGTGGTAATACCAGCCTTGGCAATTGAAATGGTTTGCTGCTCCATGGCTTCGTGAATGGCGACGCGGTCTGATTCACGCATCTTGTCGAACTCATCAATACACACGACACCACCGTCGGCCAACACCATGGCACCACCTTCCAAGTAGAACTCGCCTTTAGCATCGCGAATCACCGATGCTGTGAGACCAGCCGCACTACTGCCTTTGCCAGATGTGTATACACCCACGGGCGCAACTTTCTCGACAAATTTTAAAAACTGACTCTTGGCAGTCGATGGATCACCAAGAAGCAATACGTTGATGTCACCACGCAACTGTATGACAGAAATCGTGAGCACAGGAGTATTCACCCCTAATACAGTGTGATATTACGTACAATCATGCCGTCTGGTAGACGTTTTCTCGAGCCACCAACGAGCAAACACGCAATGGCCTTCTTGATGTTGGTCGTGTAGTCACCATAGATGGATGGAGCAATGCTACTCGCAAGTTTCTCGTACAATGCGGGATCACGTGCCATCTCGTGGAATTTTTCTTCTTCTGCTGGAGAAAACGTTGCTTTGGCTCGACCAGCCCCTTCTTCATCAATCTACACCTCACAGCCATTAGCACAATGTGATAGTGCTGCGTTACACTAATTCATGTACCTCAATGCCGACGACACGTAGATAGAGCTGTCGGATCGCAACAGCACCGACCTGGCGTGTACCAGCATTTACGACGCTTGTAATTCCAATAATTGAGACTCGTGTTCCAGGTGACGCACGGTCCACAAGGTGACGATCGGCAATCAACGCGAGGTTACGCGGCATCTCCCCGGTCGGTACGACTTCCGGGTTCTCTTGGAGCTTGAGAGTTTGTTGGTCGACATAGTCACATTTGTCGGGTACAATAATATACGAGTCTTGGGGACATAAGTCCCCTGTGGCATCATCTTCCCGATTACGATCACACATGCGGGGAATGTTGATCCCACCCATCCCTGACACAGCCACACGCTTGGTATTGCCACAGTTCTTACAACGGAGCGTGGCGGCGACACATTTCGTTCGCACACGTGTGGCACTGATGATTATCCCAGGGACTTTGACCAATTTGTTGATCTCTTGGGCGTGTACATGCCGTAACGATACATGCGCTTGATCACTGGTCAACATGACTTGAATATCCGGTAGTGCCTTGAGATTCAACGGTTCATTGGCATCTGTCGTGCCATCATATTGGGCTTCTGTCCGATTCAACACCAACAAATACGCCAGCATTTCTTTGGCCGCATTTTCCACCAGTGGGAGATGATCTTTGGGGCTCTTGAGGATCAAATCTTGTAACAATTGATCGTACGTTGACAAATGCGTGAGATTCAGTGCGAAATAATAGTTTCCACGACGATAGTTGGCAATGAGTTGTTCGCGATAGTAGAAAATGGGACCGACGCGAAAATTACGAAGAAATTCCAACAATCGTTTTTGAATCGCAATGGGGGACGTCTCTTGCGCATCGCGAGCAGTGACAACTGCCGCGCTTTCCATACCGAGCGAAGTCACGCGACCGGCATCCCAATCCATTGTAATACCTTGTTTCTCTTGTTCCCAATATTGCGTGCTGAGCGTTTTGGCGGGCAAAATGAGGAGGGATTCATGACATTTTCGACAAGTCGAAATACATTGTCGACAATGACGATTACGACAATTCTCCCAAACCACGGGTTCGAACACCATTCCTTCATGGACAAAACTGTGGTCAAAACTTCTGCAAACCAATAGAAAACCTTTATATACACATATTGACACTACATGTGGGGTTGGGAAGAGGGCCAATATTTCGTTCCAAAGGTTTGAGCCACTTCGACACCACTGCGTCATCCATGTTACTTCGCGTGGCGTTGGATCTTTTCGAGCTCACTTGCGACGAGCTCACTTTGTAACGAGCGCTCTCGACCCCACGCAATCTGTTTCCTTTTCCAATGGCTGGTACGTTGTTCTTTCCATCTCACTAGAAGCTCTAGGTAGCTGATCGTATCGCTGTCTCCATTAGCCAAGTACCAGATTGTATTGATTCGCCACGGCGAAAGCCAATGGAATGTTGATAACCGTTTCACGGGTTGGCACGATGTGCCGCTCTCGGCCACCGGGGAAAAAGAATCGCACGATGCTGGTAAGGTCCTTAAAGCCAACGGTTTTGCGTTTGACTTTGCCTACACGTCGGTGCTCAAGCGTGCGATCAAGACTTTGTGGAACATTTTGGAGGAAATGGATCGTATGTGGATCCCCGTTGTGCGTTCGTGGAAGTTGAACGAGCGTCACTATGGTGCACTCACGGGTCTCAACAAGCAAGAAACTGTTGAGAAGCATGGCCTTGAGCAGGTCATGGTTTGGCGTCGTAGCTACGCCATTCCACCACCATCACTCGATGACAAGAGTGAGTACTACCCAGGCAACGATGTCAAGTATGCTGATGTCCCCAAGGCGGAACTTCCATTCACTGAGTCGTTGGCAACCACGGGTGAACGTGTTGTGCCATACTGGGAGAATGTCATTGTGCCGTCCATCAAGAGCGGCAAGAAGATTCTCATTGCAGCCCATGGCAACAGCCTGCGTGCCCTCGTCAAGCACCTTGATAACATCTCGGAAGACACGATCACGGGTCTCAACATTCCGACGGGTGTGCCGCTTGTCTACGACTTGGATGAAAACTTCAAGCCGGTGCCACATCCGGATGCTATTGCCCCCCTCACGGGCCGTTACGTTGGCAACCAGGAAGAGATCAAGGCGCGTATCGCCGGGGTGGCGAACCAGACCAAGGCACACTAAGTGTCATTGGCTCGGGTGCCATGGAACACTTGTGCGCGATTGTTCAGCTGTCTTTTGGACACCTACGTATGTTTTTTCACTCCATGCAAAACCAAAAAAAGAATCATGGTTTCATTCTGATAGTGTTATTCTGTCGTCTTGGTTTGCTGCAAAAGCACACGGTCTCTTAAAGAACCACGACGTCCAGGCATGGGTGCCATCACCACAGGTGGAAACACCTCGGCAACGATACTTGCAATGCTATGTCGCTGTGACGACGAGAGTGCATACTGTAGCGTCTCGTCGAATCGTGCATGGCCAAGTGCTTCGCCCAGGAGTCGCAGACACGCAAGGCTCTCGGTTCGAGCGGCACTGTCTTTGCCCGCACGAAACTTTACCAACGCTGCATACACGTCACGTGCTTCAGGCTTTCCAAACGGTTCAACGTCCCATTCACTACGGGCACGAAGATACGCAAAGCTCTGTGCCATGATTTTGGACGCCAGAGCTACGATCTTGGCGTTCTTGTTGGAAGCGTAACTCGCAGCCGCTTTGATGAGCTCGGGTGAAGCGAGATGGAGAAGTAGACAGTCAATGGCATCGTGTGCGGCATCTCGTAAAAACCGCTTTTCGCACGTCGCTCGACGCAAGAGCACGTCAACGAGTGGAGCAGACCGATACGCTTCGTCTACTAGTAGAAATATTCGAAGATGGATCAGCCCCAGGTACTCGAAACACTCGGTGAGTGCAAGCAGCGCATTCTTGGAGAGTGCCGACCGTAGGTTATCGCTCGCTACCATGAGTCCAGGTAAAAGCATTTGTACGATGGCGTTGTTGCTTAGCAGTACTGTGTCGTGAACAATCGCTCGTCGAAGCGTTGTGATGGCCTGGGAAGATGTCCATCAGTCTTTTGTGTCAATAATACAACCAAGCTGGACATACTTCGTGTTGGCGTAACCAATCTTCGTGCGTGACAAGGTTTTGAAGCGCAAATTGGATGGTCGCTGGGGATGCATCTTCTAGAGGTTCCAGTTCGGCGGTTGTTGGGATCGTGGCACTGCGTTCATCTATACGACGGCGTTAATGATCCACACTCTATCGAGAACCGGTATAAACGTACCATCACTTGTTGGTGAGCAGTCATGTTGCAACGTGGCATCTTCGTACGTGTCATCTTCTTCGGGGGGCATCGCTGAGCGTTTCTCTTCGGCACCGCAGTCCGTTAGTACCCGCAATGCCACTTTCGGCGGCAACTCTGAAGGGTCGATGATCGTGGGCATTGCGTTGCTGTGTGTCGTGAAATTTTGTAATGATGTTGGGAAGACAAGCAGTGCTCTCAATGGGTGGATGAGTGGACTAAGTATGGGCATTGCTAATTGTAGCTCTCCATGTGAAGCTCATTTTGTTTTGGGATCAAATGTCAGATAGCTACAGTTTCAAGAATGATGTCTTTTTCGTATCTTAGGCACTTTGTGACCAACTTTGGATATGGTTATGCAGCGGGTGAACTCACATGACTCGGATGAGATGTTTTCGCAACAGCTTTGGCTTCAAGCGCAATGGACGAGACAACCAACGTCTCCATCTCCGCTACCTCGTGACCAACGACCCGACGGTGCAACAGTTGGGGTGGAAACTGCTTTTCGTCCAGGAGGACACGCGCAATCGCCTGGGGCGCAGTAATATTTTGGAGCGGATCCGACGCACCCGACGGTTGGCTCAAGGCAACAGCAAGTCCAATCACCAGGACCATACATCCAGCCAATGTGAGCCATGCGTTTTGTGCTGGGATCGACAGGAGCACCGCAACTTCCTGAGCATTCCCAGTAAATGCTAGGGTGTGTACATTCCCATG
>JAADWU010000166.1:0-17111 GCA_023336255.1 Pythium graminicola
CGCTTGATAACACGGCATCTGAAGCTCTCTCAGTTGTATCAACAGAAGAATCCACGCAGTCAACAGCGGCATTCTCTGTCGATGCTGAACGTCCCTCGCGAGACGACTGAGTGATTAGCTTGTGAACGCTGCTTGCAAATTTTTCAGCATCTTGCTTGAGAGTTGATGGCAATCCTTTCTCATCATTTGGGATCGAGTCGACTAGTTCAGCCTGTGCAACGGCCACATCTTGAACAATATCTCGCCGAAGTTCTTCGCTTGCTTCCATTTCTTTCACCAGAGCATCCGCCTGATTGGCAGCATCACGTTGAACCAGGAAGGGATTGAGTTCGGTATTTCGAGTTGTCAACACATTTGTCCATCGCCTCTCAAACGGTGCGTTGAGCAGTTTAACTTCCGGTTCCACTATATCCGCACTGACAAATACACCATGAGTCTCTTGATGAACGCCCCAAAGTGTCATCAGTTGTTGCAGTTGGTCGATGTCTCCGAAAAATGTAAGATCTGTCGATGAGATAATCTGGAGGCTTTTGGTCACGTCTGCTGGTATAGATGGAGAAGTGCTGTCATCGGGTGATTGAAGCTGTAAAGCGGCACTTGCAACGGCGATTACAATTTCTGCCAGCTGCAGCACGGTCTTGAAGCATTTCGCTGCCTGAATTTCTCCCGCTAGAACGCTGTACAGTACATCCATCATGTTCAAGTGAACCAACTCTCTTGGCACTGACCCTTCTCGAATACGGGATTCTCCGAAGAAGGCACCAGAATCAGCGATATAAGAGGCAAGTGCTTGGGTGATCCCAGCGGGCGATTGCGTAGAACGTGGAATAGTGGTCGATTTCTGCGGCATCGCAATGAGTCGCAGAACTTCCAGCATGTTCCTCACATGACCCACGAGAGCAGGAGAGATTTCCCCATTTTTGTGAGCAAGTGCGACAGTCTGCAGACCTGTATCCAACGCTAGGTATCGTGCATGTGCCGAAGCAGCAACGACATGGCAAAATATCTCTTTGTCCTCGATAGGAATGTCATCACCGAAGTTTGCTTTGTGTGCTAACTGGTTCTTCATCTCCTCCCAGTTGATGTGATGGAGGCGAGGAAGCACCAGCATCCATAAATCAAACACTTTCGAACTAAGGGAGCTTCGGTCCGAGAGCGATAGCGCGCTGCCATCGTCATGACTCAAAATCTCGGATAGCATGGGTACAAGCGAACCAATAGACGCTACTTGCGATAAATTCTCCCACATGAAGTCGATCACCTCCGGAGACAAAGTACCTTGTATACCACCGGACGAGGCCTTCAACGATGCTACGCGGCGAAGCACTCTCTCAATGATGGCGACAATATAACTGCACAGGTTGGATGAATTGCGATAGTTGCAGAAATACAGCTCCAGGAAATGCAGCCATCCATTCCGAACGAATAGAACGCTGTAGACCATGACATCTATGATCATGTGCTTCGCGATCGTGACGACTAAATGGGGACATCGAGAACGAAATTGTACTTGGACGGTGCAGACAATAGCCTTCACGACAGACGATGATTGATTCCCGTCTTGGAGTAGGCTGACCGCGAAATCACATCCGCGAAGGTCACGTGCTTGACCTATCGCTGCTATTACGTCCAGCTTCGCGCTGACCGGGGTATGTTCGTCGCTGAGGGCCGCACAGGCATCATTGAGAGCTTGGGAGGTCATGCCTGATGACGATCTATCGTGATCAGAGGTGGAACACGCAACTGTTGCTTGTTGAACGATATTTAGCAGTCGACTGAGCCAGACCGGCCACGACCGGATCGCTTCAAGAGCAGTTTGCCCAATGGCGGGCGAGGCTATTAGCACCTTGACTTCCGCCAGCAGATGGACTTGCACGTCAAAATCGGCTTCGCCCAACAACCCCAAAAGTACCATGGGCGCAAACTCAATTCTTGCTACGTTGACTGATCGGCTCGAGCTCGCAGGAGCATTTATTATTGTTCCGTTGTGGTGATAAACATGCCGTCGACCGACAATGAGGTTAAGCAGTACATCACTAGTCCTCATCTCGATGGGATACGCATGCAGTGCTGATACCAATACAATCACGTCTCGCCTCTTCAACACGACCTTGTCCGAGCAGTAAGCCTCGAAAAATATCAATGCTTGGTGCCGAATATCTGGAACTGGTGAATGCAAACAGTACCACCACAGACGAAGTGTGCCTTTTGACAACTTGCACAACTTTGACACCATCACTGCACGCTGTGATGTTCCCGAGTCGTCGGTTAGTAATCGGGTGAGGTACTCCAGGATCTCCTTCACTTCAACCCCATCAGCGTCCTGGTCGTAAGATTGTTTTGAGACCTTATCACAGCGATGATAAACATGGGCAAACAGTTGTCGCCACTGGTATAGATCGTCTTCAGGAACCACAGGAAACAGCAGTTGACCGATCAACTTCTGAATGATAAGATATCGCAGCGTTGCCAGCTCCTTTAAACTCTTGTTCTTACTTGGATCTGTCGATTCTTCACCAACAAAACCAAGACGAGGAGGGTAGACTTGAACTAGCAGATTACAGAAGAAGCTCACGTCGATATTGCGACCGTTTGCTGATGATACAATGGTACTCGGCACTGGCTTCGACGCAACCACGAGCCCGAAAGCTTCCATTGCGCTTGCCGCTGCTGCCAAGCCTGACAACTTCTGTCCTGTTACTTGTACGGACCACAATTCTGTGAGAATCTTCAGATACGGTGGCAGGACATCGCTGATTAGCTTGACCTGTGTCTCGAATGGAGACAGAAACCAATTGGTGTTCCGAAAAAGAAGCATTTGAATGTAGTCATCTGCATCTTCGGGCGAGGTTACTGTCTTGAGGATCGAATCAAGAATCCATACCACACTGTCCAAAACCCGGATGGTCAAATATCGAGGGGAGATGGATTGGATAACGAATGCAAGCACATTCACTCCTTGGAGTCGCAAGAAATGAGCTCGACAGGCAACACTCGTTCGCATGCCCAGAGCGACAAACGCAAGCAGATCAGAAATCTCGTCTTGTGTGAGTTCTTGCTTGGGGTGAAATTCAGCCAACTCCGGGATCTGATCCAGTAGAAGGAGTAAAAAGCAGGAGCTCCCACCAACGGCATCCATTACTTGGTGAATGCCTTGAGTCACGAACGTCTTGGTGCCTGGCTCCATCCATCCGTGGCATTCGTTGCCGCTTGTGTCGAAACATATCCTTTTCTCGAAATCACAACTTCGTGCATCGTAACTGAACAAGAGTCTGGATTTATCCGAGAGACCTGCGTTTTCAGCTGTGACCGATCCAAGGTCGTTCTTCCAGTGGGTCAACCAGTGCAGCTTCTGGATTTCAACCTCGTTGAGTGGCTGGCCAAAGAGGGTTGGGCTCCACATGCGACCTTGAAAACTGCTAGCAACAGTTGGGGTGACACCAATACAATTTTGACCACCGACCATGCACAGTGGATCGGGATATGGGAGGGTCCCACTGAAGACAGCCACGCCATCCACATAGACGGCAATCTTGTCCTTGAAAACCATTTTCTTCGTATGCACAATGCACACATGCACCCAGGACGTCTCCATTTCTGACCGACAGTTTCCAAACGGTGCGATAATTTGATTTGATACACCATTTGCAAGGTAAACACGAAGCACAAGACTCGAACCTTCAATCATCGCCGAAACACCTTGCCCTGTACTGCCACGAAAACTGTAGAGTGACACCACCGATGCGTTGGCTTCCAAGTGAAGACCAAAGCTCATTGAATACCCTCGTTTCGAAAACACCATTTGTGTCGCCGGGGCAATAATACCAGCATGGGGTCCTTTCATTGTGAACACAGCGCGTGGCATCGTTTCGCCTTCCAAAAGTGATGTCTGCATTTGCAACACCAAGCGTCGCACGGGCTCACGAGAGACACGAAGAAACTCAAAGAGCTCCACGACATCAGCCGAGGTCATCGACGTCACACACAAAGTATGAGCAAGTTGCACCAGACCACTCAAGATATCCATGGGCACCGGTACCGATCGATCTGCAAGTGTTGAAAGTGTCGTGAGCAGTGCTTTGAGCACTGGATTTGCCTTGGACTTTGTCAGTTGAATGAGTGGACGCGCTTCGTGCAACATTTCGACGCTGCGGACGAGCATTCGTTGAAGCACTTTGAGCGTCTCCCGTAACGCTTCGGTATAGTGGAGTTGACCCATCAAGTCGAGAACCCTCAGAATCGCATCACGAAGTGCAAGTACACCATCGGGTTCCGTATCAACATGCTCGCGTGCCCGTGTTGCCGTTGCTTCGGCTTCAACCAGGAGCGATTGATACTCACAGGGGATCGTTTCTGCCATCACGGTCGTCGTTCCAACGACCCCACTCGACGTACCGTTGTGTTAGAATATTAGTATTGTCAGAAGAACACTTGTATACGGTCGCTTGGGCCGCGTCAACGTATGCACACGTCCGTTTCCCTTTGGTGTTCCATTAGATATGGGACTGCGGTGAAGAACAAGTGCAATATGAGCAGTACCGTATCCGACAATGAATAGCATAGGAATAGGGTACATTTTTGTTATTTTGTCGCGAATAGTACGTACTGCAACTTCAACTACGCTGCTGGATTGAGGGGTACAATCAGGCTACGACGATTGGGATCGATCCCACGTGAATTCTTGGGACTAAAAATGATTGAAGCATTGTGCAGTTGCTCCAAATCCATCCTACAACACCATCATGAACATACGCAACACCACAATCAAGAACACACGACGTACAGTTGTTTGTTCAGTTCGCCCCGGAGATCAAGAATGATTCGCGCGCTTCGGACTTTGTCAGTCTGCATTTTCCAGCGTTTAAGGTGAGTCTTGATGATCAGTACGTTTTGATTTCCTTCCCTCATCGTACCTTTCGCTGACATCGCTCACTATCCAGTTCAAGACGTACGGATCGCAATTCTGCCTTTGCATGTTCTGCCTCGGTGGTCATATCGGCCAGGTGCTGATCCAAAAGCTCACAACAGGAAATTGTTGTTTCTAATCGTGATCGCAATGTCTGGAATACACCATCGTTAGTGAATGTGAGTGAGAATTTGCACACAATTACGACACCCACCTCGACTTCATCCGCTCGTGCACGATGTCGGTTCTCCATGGCCTCCATCTTTTGTCGAAGTTCATTATTTTGTCGTCGTTCATGTGCTAGTTTTGTGGATAACTCCTCTGTTTGCTCGAGGGCTTGAAGCCAAAACGTACCACGCAGGTGTGCTAACGACTATGTGCCAAATCAGCAAGGTAAGAGTCTCAAGATCCACAACACACTTCTCACCCACCTTGTAGTGTTCCAAGTCAGTCCTGGGAGCCCGTGGACTGATTGTAGACGCAAATGCTTGCTTCTCCTTTTTCAAGGCCTGAATGAGATTCGCAGCTCGTTGCGACCTGCATACTGGACAACATTCTTGTCGAACAACGGAGTGCTGGGCAATGCGAGCGACTTCCTCCTGTTCCTTGGCTGTGTATCGGACAGATTGAATCTCAAACTTGAGCTCAATGACCTAGTTCAAGCATTATGTCATTCGTAAGCTTTCGTGGAGTGGACGTGCATGCTCAGTGCCCATACCTGTTGTTCCCAACTCGCGCATTTTTGATGAAGTAGTTGCACTTGCGATTCCTTTGCCGCAAGATTTGCCAACAATTGCTAGAACAGAGCATACACACTCAGCACACGCTTTCCTCGCGAGGAAAGATACGAACCTGAACCTCGTTCCGTGTGACGAGTTGATCCTACGATTGCAACCCACAATGAGAACTCTCCTATGCTCCCGACTCCACCTTCCAATCGTCTCAACGCACCAATGGGTCAATGGGATCTTGTACTGCATTTAGTTTCTCTTCAATCGTTCGGGTTGATCCATCTCGCTTGATAAACTCGCTGTGTGACATGTGTCCATTCGTCGGGGAGTAGTCCAACACACTTTGTTCGACCATGGCCTTGAGTGACTGGACTTGTTCTCGCAGTGCAATATTGTGTTCTACCAGGTCTTGCACATCTTGGTCTTGGTCGTATACGCTGAGCGCCAGCAGCGCCGTGGAGAGCTCGTTGTCACGGCGTTGGGCTTCATGTCGTAATTGCTCCACGTCGCGCTGTAGTCGCCGCACTTGGTCCAATGCGTGCTGTCTCGCGCGACGTTCTTCTTCTAATTGCGTTTCCAGGGCTGGACTATCGACCATAATCCTTCAATGTCCTGAAATGACACACCGTTGACCCGCAAGTGACGGCTTCTCGGAAACGGCGTTCTGGGTGACCAAGTGGAAGTTTCTACACAGAAGGGTTATCGTACTGTAAATAGGATGTCATAGGCGACTCCAAATGGGTTCAAAACTGCAAGAGCAAACAGTATTCTCATACTGAGAGCGTTGTGAACCTTGACGATAGTTGACCGTCTTTCACAAGCTTTTTCGTATGCTCAGGGAGTAGAAGAATGACGACTGACCAATGACGTTAGGATCTTTGTACAAACGACGCCTTCCGCCGCATTCACGCAGCGGTCATTGTCGAACTGCAGAAAAGTACATTTTCCACTGCATTTCTTCTCATCTCAACTCTTGAGAATGTGCGCAACGATATACAGCAGTTCGATGTAGGCAGTAAAATATCCCATGCGATCCAGCAGCTCCAGAGGGTGTGACGGTTCATGGTCAACATGGCTACGATATATATTTTATCCAATCAGAAAATCGTATATTTTCAGCGAATCACATCATTGAATGGGAACGTAATCCTCATGAAAATCATCTAAGCTGACGATTGGCTAATATTCATCCATGGTGCCCATCACCCCGCTGACGTCATCTAGATCGATTTCTCGAAGTTCCGGCGATGGAGCGTATCCACATTTTAACCAATCCACAGTGTGGAGATCTGCTGATGGCAATGACGCCGTTGACGTTGAGCTCTCAGCCACCATTCGGCCGCGTGGCCACCTCCTCTTTCATTCTGCAATTTTCCAGCATCTCACTATCGCCATGACCCTCAAGTTGACCTACTTCCCGATTACCGGCCGTGCCGAACTCACACGTCTCGTGCTTGCGTTTGGTGGTGTCGAGTATGAAGACAACCGCATTGCTGGTCCAGACTATGCGGCGTTCAAGCCCACAACGCCACTTGGTCAACTCCCAGTGATCGAGGTCGATGGCACGATGTACGCCCAGAGCATGGCCATTGCGCGCTACGCGGGTCGTCTCACCGGCCTATACCCGACCGATGCGCTCGAAGCGCTCAAGGTCGATATGCTCACCGAGACGTTGGTCGAAGGTAACGAGACGTACGTGGACATCAACTGGAAGACGCCGGATGAGGCTGTCAAGGCCGAGAAGATCAAGAACTTTGTCGAGGTCGGTCTCCCCAAATACTTTGGTTTGCTCGAGAAGCACGTGACAGGCAAATTCTTCCTTGGTGACAAGGCCAGCATTGCCGATGTCTTTGTGTTTGATCTCTACACCAATGCACTTAAGCCCAACTTCCCAGCCTTCAAGATCGAAGCGTTCCCCAAGGTCCAAGCCATTGTGGCCAACGTTGCAGCGAACGAAGGTGTAGCCACCTACCTTGCCAAGCACCAGTAAATGGTGACGACACTGTTTCATGTCGTTATAGACCAATATAATGTTGATGTTCATTCCAACACTCGTATTGCCACGCTGTACTCACTTCAACATGCACATCATCAATGTAGGTACCTTAGTAGTAGATATCACTGCAAGTGTGACAACATTCATCTCTCTTCCTACGTCGTAGTAAATATAACACTTCCAAAAGATATCATGACAATACGTAACCACATTGTATTTGGCACGAGCACATTCATGCGCAGACAATCTTACTGGGCATGCTTGGCACGGTAAGCCGCAACCTTGTCGTTGGTCTTGATGGCTTCCACAATAGCCGCAACCTTGGGGAACGCCGAGATATCAAACTCCTTGAAGAGCGCAAGGCCGTTGACCACAACATCAAAGATCTGGACATCAGCCAAGCTGAGCTTGTCACCAAGCAGGTACTTGCCGGCAATTCGCTTCTCAATCATAGCAAAACGCGATGGAAGCGTCTCTTCGACGTACTTCTTAGTTTTCTCAGCCTTGGTGGCTTCGTCCTTGGTACCCCAGACAATCTCAACCATCGTACCAACGAGTTCCACAAGAGTCTCCGAGACCGTGTCGACCTTGAGGGCTTCAAGTGCTTCCGTCGGGTAGAGACCCGTGACACGTCCAGCGTAACGTGCCATTGCCATGCTCTGCGCATAGACAGTACCATCGACCGTGACAACAGGGAGCTGACCAAGCGGAAGCGTTGGCTTCATGGCACCAAAGGTTGGGCCATCGACACGTTCATCCTCAAAGTCCACACCGCCAATCGTAAACAACAGACGCGTGAACTCGGCACGGCCAGGGCCGTTAAAGTACGTAACCTTGATCGAAGGGCTCATAACGATAAGGAAGAGGCTTGAGCGAACGAAAGCAAA
This sequence comes from Pythium graminicola, assembly GCA_023336255.1. NCBI lineage: Eukaryota > Oomycota > Peronosporomycetes > Pythiales > Pythiaceae > Pythium > Pythium graminicola. Next base: position 8,521 of record JAADWU010000166.1, read on the forward strand.
AGTGCAAGTGACAGCAGGTGCAAGATTCGAAAGGGAATTCTAGAAGCGGAACGGAGGCCTGCCCCAACCACCCGCCTTTTCCAAGTCGTCGTTCCCATACACTTCAGCGAACGACACGAATCCACGCGAATGGCTACGTTGTAGGATTGGCCAAAATAGTGGGTCTTAAATCGCAAGACTATATATCATTGGTTAAAAAAGCAAACAAGAAGTTATTTTGATCAATCATAAGAGATCTTATATCTTCAAGGTGCTACGGTCTGTAGCCTACGGATCCTGAGTCGAGTGCGTTCTCATTTGATACATTCCTGACGAAATTGACTGACTTTTAGCATCATTAGCCGAGATCCACGAGGTCGTGAGACCAATAAATGCATTCCTCTCGAGTTTAGATCCCAAACATTGACAAGAATCCACCGGCATCTTTGCCAACCTTGACCACATTGCCACTTACACCCGCGATCACACTCGTGGCATGTTCTCCTTCTTTGAGAATATTGACAAAATGATTCCAATGATCGCCGGCTGCATCGTTGGGCCAAAAGAAGGCAATGACATGACCTTGTAGAGTAGGGGGCAATGTGATCGTTCCATAGTCGGTCATGATTCCAAACGTCTTGGCTTTTAGAAACTGAATGGCAATATTCCCACGGTCTTCCAGATCAACCATATTAAACTTCATACCTTGATTGAGATCATTCATGGGTTCACCATATCGATCGCCACACTTTAGCTTGTATCCATATACATTCGAGGCCGAGACAACGAGCTTTTTGGTCCATGCATTGGCTGGGGTCACGAGAATGATGCAGGTATGGTTCTGCGGATGCTTGGCGGCTTGACACACGAGCCAATTGTTGTCAACTTTGAGAAGCGATGGGAGTTCGGACATGTCGGAATCATCGACACGTGACATAGTGGTGCGTAGGGATCTTGTTGAGTTGTGAAGGGAGGATTTTCGAATGTGGGACGGATCCGTGCGGACTGACTGTGAATTACGGTATAATCAACTTCAAGTTGAACGTCTGGTGCAATGTTGGTGACACCACGTCGGTGGACGCATGAGAGCCAATGGAACTCGACTCCACCATGGCAACACCCATTTCTGACTCGGAATTGGGGGTTGCCACGGTGGCATCGAATCGTTCGAAATATCCGAGTCGATCTGGTTGGTTGAGAGATCTTCCTATCGTCAACAGTCTACTCCTGCTTCACCCCAACGTAGCTCATCCAGTCCAGCCAAATGGTCGCTGCGTATAAACATCTTAGCGCTGTCATCATGCCGAACGACAGCAGGGTCTCGGTACCTATCCAGTGTTTTGATCCCTTCAACACTGACCTTATTCAAATGTTGTTTGCATTGCCAAACAGACAACTCTACTAGTTCTATTGTTTGGCCAAGTATGCAGCAATACGTTCATGTGTTTTGACACCAGTGATCAATCGTGCAATCTTGGGGTACACAGAGACATCAAAATCAGGAAAAGCCGCCCGAATTGAGTTCTTTTCAATGTCGTAGACTGCAAGGTCAGCGAGCGAGAGCGTTTCTCCATAGAGGAATGGGCCTTGAAGGACACTTTCAATGTACTGGAGAGATGTTGGAAGCAAGAAGTCGAGGTATCGCTTGGTCTTGATGGCTTTGGTGGTTTCATCGTTTCGTCCCCAGCGAATGTCACCCACGGCATTCCGAAGATCAGCGATCGTGTCGAGGACTGCATCGAGCTTGAGCGCTTCGTACGGATTCTCGGGATAAAGTCCACCCAATTTCGCTGCGTATCGTGCAATAGCAAGACTTTGAGGGAATCGCTCTCCATTTACATCGAGCACAGGCAATTGACAGAGCGGCATTTGGGGCTTGAGGTCACTCATGGGAAACTCATCTTCACTCACGGGTGGACGAACGTCGTCAAATTCAATGCCACCAGCAACAAACGTCAAGCGAATCAATTCGGCACGACCAGGAATGTTGAAATACGTGAGTTGGAGTGAATGAGGAGCCATATTGGTGACTGACTGGCGTAAGTGTGGTGAAATGAAAACTGAGCGCCAGGAGCTACGGCAAGTATTGGAATGATGGTCTCTGCTTACAATGATTCCAACACCCTGTAAACTGAGGTGTTGGAAACACAAATGATGATGATTCAGGATGATGATTCAGGATGATGATCGTGATGGAGATGCTGACAAGGCGATGGCTGATATGCTTGTAATGGCCAGACAATCACCCATGCAGCCCTTGTGTCACAACTCTAGCCCCTCTAATCCCATCGATCTGTCTCGACAGTGACTGTCCATTTGGAAGGTGTCACTGCAAACTCGAAACCAGTACAAGCACGTCTTGGTTCCGTTGAAAGTGTTTGAACATCGAGGCAATAAATGTTCATTTACTGATCAGTGCCAACGGACGATCGCTTGAAGATAGATCTCGTCAATGGGTGTTGACAGGATGCCTGGTAGATGGAGTACGTTGATAGAAACCCCTGGATCAACAAGGTGACCCATGGTCGCGAGCATCGTGGCGTTCAGTTCGTGCCGGCGAAGAAGAAGTTCAATGGAGTCAAGGAGAAACGAAGGCGACATTTGAGTGCATTCCATCTTGAGAACAGCGTGAAGCACGCGCTCAAGTGCGAGTATATTGCGTTCTGACCACGCACTTCGCGGAGAACACTCCTGGTGCAAAAATCCAACACAATGGCACGTCGACGGTCTCCTAATTAATCAGTGATATCAACATCATGGGACCATCTTTTGTATTGAGGAGTGAGAGCCAACTGACCAGCTACTCTTTATCGACGCGAGTTGAACTTACTTGGCCAAGTACGCAGCCACACGCTCGTTCGCCTTGACAGCGTTCACAAGTGCTTCAATCTTGGGGTACTTGGCCAGATCAAACGCCGTGGGAAAGACTGGCTTGAGTGAGTTTTCGACAATATCAAACGCATACAAGTCCGCCAGCGAAAGCTTATCACCCAAGAGGAATGGTCCCGCTAGATAGTTCTCGACCAAACCAAATGATTTCGGCAACTTTTCGTCCAAGAGTGTCTTGGACTTGGCGGCCTTAAGTGCTTCGTCCTGGATTTGCCAACGGATTTGTGTCGTCACAGCGCGAACTTCGTCGAGTGTATCGATCAACACATCGACCTTGAGTGCTTCAAGCAGATCGGTAGGTGTCAAACCACTGAGCTTGGCAGCGTAACGTGCAATCGCAAGACTCTGAGGATACGTCACGCCATCAATCTCCATGACTGGGATTTGACCCAACGGAAGCGTTGGCTTGAGTGCCGCTAACTCCGCATTCTCGATTCGGTGGTCATCAAACGCAATGCCACCGACCACGAGCGTCAAGCGCGCAAGTTCAGCACGACCAGGAGCATTAAACACATAAGGATGGTAGTACGTGAGCTTGAGTGTTGGAGTCATGATCAAGGAGGAACGAAGTAAATTTTCAAATGCGTGGCTTGTAGAGCCCAGGAACTCTTGAATGTGTGGTTGGAGACTTGCATGGATTGTATCCATACGAGTGTCCCAATTGGATACGTAGCCTCCGAAAGGCCACGCATCAAAATTGATACCATCATCATACTAATCCTCGCCTTTGATTGGCTCAAACATGGCATGGTGTATCCACTTCAACATGAAAATCTTAAAGTGAGTATGTGGTACCCTAAGTAAACAGTCTTGGGTGACCTTACACTGTTTACTGTACTGAATTAAATGATTCTGAATAATCCATCACACATTGACCGAGACTATGGTCTGGTCTTGGCGCATCGATAATGCATGTTTCACACCGGCATGTGCAACTAATAGCCACGAGAGCTGATCGGTCCACTTGATCCAGCGTCTCCACTGTGGTTCTCAAATTCTGAGAGTTTGGTGCACTTGAGGTTTTGTACATCACATGCGAATCGTTTGGTTGCTATCTAGAGTGCATGATGACGATAAAGAAAACTTGGATACTGATCCAGCTTCTGGACGGTGCAGTTTCGTGGACACCAATGAATGCTGGATCGTACCTAACAAAATATGCGGGGTTGCGCAAAGGTCTTGTGCAGTTCGCATCATCCGAATGGATATGGATCACGTGTCTGTGATCCGTATATGAACTCGATAAGTCCATTTGTAGGTTGATGCGAAAGTGTGCGTCGAGCTCTTGTGATAGGAAACAAAAGTAATCGCCCAGCTACGTCGTCACGGTCGTCTGAAACGTTTCATGAATACCTTGTTCACAAGTCATGGCAGGCAAAACTCATCTGTCCCACACTACAACGCATACCAGCCACATAGCGCAATCGATTGAAAACGTATCAAGTGAAGTTTTGAACAGCAAAGGTGGAAGTAAACCTCAATCATCTACCTCAGTATTGATTCCAAGAGAGAACCGATCCAAATCAGTGTCCTACCTCTCATTATTCAACCCCTCGAGCAATTACTTGGCCAAATACGCAGCCACACGGTCGTTCGACTTGACACCGTTCACAAGTGCTTCAATCTTGGCGTACTTGGTCACATCAAAGCCGACAACCACCGGCTTAAGAGCGTTTTCGACAATATCGAACGCTGCCAAATCCGCCAGTGAGAGTTTATCCCCCAAGACAAAGGTTCCCGCAAGATATTTCTCGATCAAACCAAACCATTTCGGCAACTTTTCGTCCAAAAGCGTCTTGGACTTGGCGGCCTTTTCCGCTTCGTCCGTAACACGATATTTGATTTCTCCCGCTGCCGCGCGGACTTCTAGAAGCGTCTCAATCACCACATCGACCTTGAGTCGTTCAAGGATATCGGTAGGTGTCAAACCACTGAGGCTGGCCGCGTAACGTGCCAATGCCATACTCTGGGGGTAAGTGACACCATCAATATCCAATACGGGGACTTGCCCCAATGGAAGCGTTGGCTTGAGCGCACCAAACGCCGCGTAGTCAAGGCGGTGATCATCAAACGCAATGCCACCGGCCACGAGCGCCAAGCGCACGAGTTCGCCACGACCAGGACCATCAAAATACGTGAGTTTGAGCGTGAGAGCCATGGTTGTAGGAGGGACGAAGCAGCTTCTCGAATGCGCCACGAAGGACAGTAGAGGAGCTGAAACGGGCGAATCAGAAAGATACTTTCTTTTGATTGGTGAGTCAGAAGGATCCAGCTCATACAAATCCTCACATTTGATTGGCACATGCACGTACGGCCAGTACACTTCAACCTGATTCCCTAAATATAGTATGTGGGATAGAAGCATACAGTAATATTGTCACAGTATACCGAATTAAGCATCGTGAACATGAACGACCATTTGCATGGGACCACTGCTTGAAAATGGTCTGATGTATCGCAGATGACGACCTTCAACATGGTTTGTGAAATATCGTGAGCATTCGTACAGTAGTAAGGGATCAGTAGAGTTTTGGACGGAGGCAGACACACCATGTCTCTTCATAGGCTATCTACAACTCAAACGCCTCGTAGTGTTTTCTTTGCTTGACACGGTATCATCAATGTGTCATGTACTGTATAGAAATCGATCATTACGTCTCATTTATATTGATTCACAGAAAGAATAACGAAAGAAACGCAACCATCCACCTCGGCATTGATCCCAAGAGAAGATCAACTTCCTACCACTCGTTATTCAACCACTTGAGCAATTACTTGGCTAAATACGCAGCCACACGCTCATTCGACTTGACGCCGTTCACAAGTGCTTCAATCTTGGCGTATTTGGTCACATCAAAGCCCATAATGACCGGTTTGAGCGCGTTTTCGACAATATCAAACACTGCCAAATCCGCCAGTGAGAGCTTATCCCCCAAGAGGAAGGTTCCCGTGAGGTATTTCTCGATCAAACCAAACGATTTCGGCAAAGTCTCATCCAAGAGCTTCTTGAATTTGACCACTTTTTCCGCTTCGTCGGTGATGAGCCAACGGAGCTCCACCGTAACGTTGCGAATGCTCTCGAGTGTGTCGATTACTATATCGACTTTGAGTCCCTCAATTGGATCCGTAGGCGCCAAGCCAGTGAGTTTGGCAGCGTACCGTGCCAACGCCAGGCTCTGTGGGTACGTGACACCATCAATATCCAACACAGGGACTTGCCCAAGCGGTAACAATGGCTTGAGAGATCCAAATGCGGCGTGGCTGATGCGGTGGTCATCAAACGCAATGCCTCCGAGTACAAGGGTCAAACGGGTGAGTTCTGCGCGGCCAGGAGCATCATCAAAGTACGTGAGCTTGAGCGTCGGAGCCATGAGCGTAGGTGGGACGAAGCAGTTTCTCAAATGCGTCTGGAATCCAGAGCCATTCGAGAAGAATTCCAGCCTGGCACGTGAAGCGGAACAGAGCGACGCAAGTGTAATCGTTTGATTGGCGTAGGATCTACAGATCCTGAAGTAGAAGAGCCGATGCCTTCACCACCGGCAACTTCGTCGCGAAAGTGACGAACACTTTCTTCCAAATTCAATATACTGAAGGTTCATGCTGTGAGAAAGATTTTTTCAGTGATGGTCGTTGTGGGCGATAGCGTCATGTAGACGACGTCGGCAGAAGTCTCGACCGGTCCATCGTTCGTCATCAGCTGGTCCAGCCACAAGAGGATTAGTACTAGTCAACGTAGAAATGCCATGGAGCATCGTACCTTTTGGAGCTCTGCAATCGTAGCTTCTCGCACTTCATGGTCTCGCCAGATAAAATCTTGACCAAATTCGTGATAGTAGCGCGTATCCATCAATCGCACGCTCTGAAATAACCACAGTTAGCGATATGGAAACACAATCCAATCACCAGGTCTCCAACCTTTCCATCGAGACGACAGTAATAGCGACAAAGGACAAGAAATCCAAAGCCCATAACGCGCTACAGATTCCACTTTCGTGAGAATTGGTATTTTCCAACGCCATCTTTCCCAACATACCGTCTTGACTTCCAAGTAAATTTCACCTAGATCACGCACATCATCTACGAAATGCGTCAGGGTAAATAAAGCGTTATGATTCAGTGTGGGTAAAGCAAAACGTACCTTCAAACAAAACGATACGATCGTAAAAGAGAATTTCCACGTGTTGCCGCAACTTGTCCAGTGGCAAACGCTCGCTGGTGGGTACGGCCAGGACTGCCACGGCCTCTGCATCATCCGGATTCACAAAGCGCTCGACACTGCCATGGTAATTGGTGCTGGAACAAAGGTTAGTCTCGGCTTGGCCGTGGCACGGATCTGATAAGCCAACACTTCATACCAGTACGTAAAGTCAAAGTTGGTGTGATCCCAATGCGCACTACAAGTTCAACCACATGAATGGACCTTGTCACAGGGCAGACGAATCTCCAACTATCCAGTTGAATCTGGGGGAGCAGAGTACTGTACAGTGCAACAAAACGTACCCGTCGTGGGCTACGGCCCACAACTTCAAGGCTCGCGTAGCTTGAAACTCGAGGTGCAAGCGCTGGGACGGATCCGTAATTTCCAATCGATTTTGAGCAAACACCATCTCGGGCAGTGGGATACGGGTACTTAACCCCAGCTCATTCTGGGCGAGTGAAGTCCTGAGGTCGGTACTAATGGCATCGCCGTGCCACGTCACGAATCTCCAGCCTGCAACCTCGCATTTAGATTCCCGCAGAGGGTTTCCAGTGTCGTTCATTCGTTGGGATCAATGGCTGCGGAATGAACGGTGACGGTTTAACCGATCTAACGGATCCAACGACTGTATCCAATGATCGAGCGATCGATCCAGCACTGGTTTTGATCTGTTGTTTGTTTGTATTCCACGCACGCGAGACTTTTATCTGGGTCTGTCTCTTTTCTCCGAGGGGTACATCGTGTGGTCCACACAACTCTACGGATCTTCAACTTGGAACATGTTGTGACGTTTCGGACTCCACAGTTGATCTAGCGCAGCTGCAGACGAATGGCCACCCTGAGACACAATGTGATTGGCTTAGGTTTCAGATGAGCTTCTCCATTTGGAGATGGGAAGTCAAATTGACTGGAGGTCCTCCAGTCAAGAAAGAAAGGCTTTTTGGTTTGAACTGAACGTTTATAGTGGCCTTTGGTGTGCAAGCTTGCAGTTCACGCCTCAATAACTGGGAAGGAAAGAATGGCAACCTTACTCCATCATCATGGCACTGCCACGCTCAGTGTTCAACTTCAAGCAGCACGTTCACAGACCAAATCACAACAGAGAAGATGCTGTTCAAAATTGATTTTAGGTCCAAATCAAGATGGAAGCAATGCTGATCGTGGTCAATTCTAGACCCACCACCTGATCACACGCACTTGAAGCAACGAGGGACTGGGTGCAAAAACAGGGAACGTCAAAAGCGCCGCATGGTGACAGAGATTCGAGCCCTGTGCTGGACTGAGACAGCTTGTGTGGAATATACCAGTGCGTGACCACTAGGCCCAGATAAGGTATGGAAGCCATGGCATTTCATTTTCAGGATGTGGTTCGACTGCTCAAAATGGTGGACGAAAGATTGGCTCCAGCAGATTTATGTGGGGTTCTGGAGTGCGATTGTGGAGACATGGGAGCCAATCAGACTGTTTTTCTAGCTTCAAGTCATGCGTCGCCGGTGTCACATTCCATCCTCCTGGTTGTGTGCCA
>JAADWU010000167.1:0-17048 GCA_023336255.1 Pythium graminicola
ATGCTTTCATTCTCGTCGGCATCTCGACTGCAAAGATCATCCATTGGCTTATCCAATGCATCGATAGGGTTTCATGGGCTCATTCCCATTCGCATTGCTGCTTTGTGGATGTTCAACCTGACGTTTTCATCACGTCCATGTCCATGTGGCTATCGTGGCACCAGTCGACGTCCACGCATCCAGATGCCAGACGATCCCAGCCGTTGGATCAATTGTGTGACGACGCTTTTCCGAACCTGCGACAACAGAAAACAAACCAGAGAAATTCTGGTGAGAGAAAGTGGTCACCATCCATGATGACTGGCTCAGTCTGCTCTTCCATGGAGGAGTCATCCATTCCGCTAGACGCGTCGATGGTCCACGTGACACATTATGTCCCGTTCTTTCTTCAGCATCGGCTTGCTCACAATGGGAGCAAGACGAACCATGTGAGTCACATGGCCCGTCCATCCAGCATCGCCTCTTGAGGATCCATCGCGTCCACACACTTGACTTGACGGACAACCAGATGCCACTTGCGAATCAGCGTTGTCGTCAGAGACGGAGCGGATCGGTTGGATTGGTGCGAGACGTGCGTCTTGTAAACCTTACGATGTGTGCGTCACTCAAACGCTTCAACCCTACGTCTCGCAATCAATGGGATCAACAACCGCTCATTGCTTGTCATCAGCGATACCCCGTCAGACTCGTCGTGCAAAACACCCAAATGCTGGTCATTGGGTGCACCCAAAGCATCTTGTCGAAGTGCTTTCCGTCTCCTCTCTCTCTGCTTGCCCCAGCTGCTCTTGCGACTGCTCGTGTTCGAAGTTGGCGTCGAGACTTTGCTGGACAGGCTGTCAGCTTCTAAACGTCTTCAGACAACGGCTGCTTCGTCGCGTGCCCACTCCTCTGTCGGGATATCACGTTCCTTACGTTGTCCGGTCACTCTCCTATCATCTCGATCGCTGCTTCAGCTTTCAGTCGACTTCTTCCCACACAAGACACCAATCATGATGCAAAAGGGTGACCCATTCGACGGCCTTGTGGACGTTGACGATCAGTCTTCACTGAATGCCAGTGAAACTCGCAGTCATCACATTGGTAGCATGCCCGCAGTGTCAGCTACCCAGTCAAACGAACGAAAACTGCCCACGCGTCGTCGTTCCACACCCAAATTGCCGCCATCCGAAGCCGACGTGCAAGGCAAACGGAAGCGTCATGCTGACGCGGAGCGCGAACGGATCCATCGAAAGCAGGTACTGTGTCGAAACTGGGAGAATAAAACAGATTCAAGAGCTGACCCATCCGTCCTGTTCGTAGACTGATGTTCTTCGGATGCGTGATGAAGTAGCGCAGCTAGAACGACATCTTGAGTCGCTGTCGACATCCTCATCGTCTGATTTTGCTTCCAGTCTCGTCGCCGAGTATGCGACGATTCACCACTCGCAGTGGAACGAAGACGCGACCCCCCGTAGCATGAGCGCCGTAGAAAAGCGAGATCTCTATGTGCGCTTATTAACCGAATCTGGTTGTTTGCGACGTGAAAAGGCTGCATTGCAAGCAAAGCTCGATGATTGTGGATTGGTGGAAGCAGCAGTGGAGAGTTTGCTTCAGGATCTCATTGACGCGACCACCAACCCACCAAATCCACCCAGTTCACGAGCCGAGACCAACGCGGCCATGCGGCATATCTCGTATCGAGATGTTCTCTCCAACGAATGCTACGACATGATGCGTGATCTCGTGAACGAGTCCAAGCGATTCACGATCCACGCCGACGAGTCGTTTGAAGCCAACGTGACTGCCAACGCCCTCGACTGGTTGGCGCTTTGTGAACATGACGACACCGACGTGCGCTTCTCTCTCACGAAAACTTTCCCCTCGGCCGAACTGGAAGAGCTCGCGTCCAGTGTCTGGCTGGCGTTCCACGACGTCCATGTCTCACAGAAGATTTTCTCGCCCACAATTCGTGTCGAAGTTCTCCAACGCATCAGTGATGACATTCTCATCGTGCGCTGGCAGCTCGACTGCCGCAAGGTTGTACCGTACGTTGGTCATTGTCGAAACCTGATTTTTCGCTGGAAGACTCCGGACGGATACTTTATCGGTTGCCGTACCATCGATGAGCTTGAGCCCATGGACCCAACAGGGATCAAGAACAATCCGACGAACGGGGCTTTCGATCAATTTTACTGGTACGTGTACCGCATTCGTGATGCTTCTTGTCTTATTGCTTTCCTCACACCAATGATACTAGGGCCAAATTCACACATAATTCAAGCGGTCATGGGGGTCAAGTGACATTTGCTGGGCGTGTTGGTGTCGGGAACGGGACATCAACCTTTGCTCGTTTCTTGTGCACGGAAATCCCAATCTCCATCTTTCGGTGGGAGAATATGGTTGTTGGTCCGATATTTAATTTCGAGCCTTCGGCGATTGTTTGAATACTTCCACTTTTGATTCTCCATTGTTGTCATTGCTATCTTTCATTGAATGAACCCTTGTGGATCGCGTTGACTTGGCTGACCGCCCCTCACCGCGGGATAACTTGGTCACCATATCACGGAAACGAAGACGTCGTGCTCCACTGCCAGTACTTAGAACTCGTGATCCTCTGTTCCCTGGATCGGCTGTCAGATGGTCAAAGATCGCACCATTCGTCGTCAAGAGCTGGAGGAACAGACTAAATTTCGCGAGTCCGCTGTCCTTCTTGTCGGTATCGAGGATGTTGACAATCAGCGTAAACCAGAGGGTCGCCCCGCGAGACGTGTGGGCCGGCATGGCGTTGCTCATCCCACTCACGACCATCCATCGTTGTCGTTGCGACTCCAATACTTTGCGTAAGACTGATCTCCACGTCTCGATATCGTTTGGAAGCATGGTCGGATGGTTACTGATATTGTGCAGATCACTAACAACTTCAGAAGCGGCTTCGAACGCAAGTTGGAGAAAGGAATGTGATCCAAGAACTCGCTTTAATCCCTCGCCAGAAAGAGAAAACAAGTCGCATGCCTTCAATGCACGCACAGAGAAACGACTCACGGCCAGCGACATGATCCCCTTCTCACCAAAATACTCGCCCTTTCGAAAACGTGTCTTCGTCGTCGGTCCGATCGGTCGTGTTGACGTCATGACAAGATGACCTCGGATCACAAAATACATGGAACTGCTGAGTACACCTTCGGCAATCACGAGTTCACCACGTGGGTATCCTGCAAACTTGAGTTCATTTGCCAGCGAGTGAAGAAGTTCTTTGGTTCCATGAGCATCTCCATGAAGCAGTGGATGAAAGACGGTTTCGATGAATGTCGCCAATGGAGATTCAACGATGTGTTGGACAGTCTCGGCTCGCATGTCGGGAGGAAGTTGCGCCAGCACGCTTTCATAGTCAACACCCGAGTGGGATGACCATTGGGTCGAGAGGTAGACGTGCACCCGATCGCGAATGGCGCGACTAGCTTTGTTTCGAGCAAGAAACAACTCGAGAGTAATATGATTCTTCCGAAATTCAACTTGGTTGCGAATGTACGAGATGTACAAGCTTGCCATCTCGCCAATCATGAAAGCCATCACGAACGTACCGAGAAAACTCATACCAATGGAGAACACCAAATGTCCAGTCGTCTCTGGATATAGTGTCTTGGCTTTCTTGGCAAACGCTGTTGTCGCATAATACAAGCCTCGGAGAAATCGTAGCAATACCTCGTGCGCATCTGGATTCGCGTGATCCGTGTACTCGAGCTCGTGTGATGGTGCCCACGCATTCCATTCCTCAGCAAACCCACCAAAGACACCGAGTGAGAGGTACGCACACGCAACCCAAAACAAATAGATCAAGCACTGCAACCAGATCGTGCCGAAACGAGCAATTTCATACGAGGCACTGAGTCGATTGATCTCATTCAGATAGGGTACCAGATTGACGACCTTGATGCACCGAAACAGTCGAAACCACATCGTCGCTGGGGAATTCATCCAAGCGAGCACATAGTCGATCGGTACCGCAGAAACGATGTCCCACATTAACCGTTCGTTCTTGTATCGTTCGAGAAGGTTCTGTTCATAGAGCTCAATCGACAGCGGGCTCTCTCGAAGATGCCAATTGAACCAAATATCCAACACAAACATCACATCAGTGAAGATATCGAGCAATCGAACAGCGATACTCATGCCAGTCCATCGTTCCAGTGCGTCCACCGATATGCGATAGGGTGCCATCACGGCATTGAAGACCGTCGAGAACACGATCATCCACAACCATCGAATATGAGCTCGACTTTGCACTGGTGTACCATATTTCAGAAACTGCAGTAGTCGTTTGAGGATCCGTCTCCGTTTCGGTAGTACTTCGACTGAACGTGATCTTTGAACTGAAATCATGTTCCCATACTCCGTATCGCTCTCCCATTGGTCTTCTCGACTACTTGTGGTCGAATTTGATTGAAGTTGGGCATTTGTGACACCCCGAATACGATGCTGCTTTTGTTGCACCTTGACAGTTTGCGTGACTTGCTTCTTCCACTTGGGGAACAGTTCGAAGACAACGTTGAGGGACTGACGAGACAACGAGTACAGGATGCATGACGTTTTTGCTAACACGAATGCATTGCGTGGACTGTCCGAGAACAAGGCGTTTTCCCCAAAGAAGTCACCAGACACCAATTTGCTCATTTCTCGTAAGCTTTTCAAGTTGGATTCCGACTGTGCTCCCAGGGCTGCGATATGGGACGCTCGCCTTATGTCCAACTTCTTTGAGCCGGGGGTAGTCATCACAGCCAAAATGCCAGTAAACACGAAAAACATGTCGGTCCCATCATCACCAAAGCGATACACGAAGTCATCCTTGAGTACAAGTACTTGACTAAACTGAGCCACAAGCATACGCGTAATTGCCGGCTCCAGGCCACTCATGAAGGGCACTTTGGCGATCATCGGTTGTAGGTTGAGCAACCGAATGTCAGTGACCAGCGACGGAGGGAGCACCGATTCGATGAAATGTTCCTGCGTGATCGTGTGATATCGTCGGAAGAAAAAGAAACCCTTGAGCTTCGTAGACAATGTCTCTGGTAGCGTGAAGTGCGCCAAGAGATGTCGAACAGACCCGATTCGTGCGTTGAACTCTCGATTTTCATCGTCGACCATTTCGATCACGTCTGAAAAGTTGCCAATGATGTATGCGAACAGGAAGAAACCGCTCATCATAGTCATAACACTGAAGATGCACTGTGGAGTCGTCTTAGGAAGCTCCCCCTGGTACGAGGCCGACATGAGTCCAAACGCCCAAAAGAGAGACGAGAAGTATTGTAACCCATCGCTTGCATCCTTCAGGTTGGAATCCAATAGCCACAAATTCCAACCAAACGCCGTCTGTCGGTCGTAAAGGTTCGGATCCTTTAGATTTGCCGTTGAGAGATGCGAAGCGAAATCATGATACACACAACCGGACATGTGTGTGGCGAGAAAAGCATAGTATGCAAGCTTGATAATGCGCAGCTCTGTGGTACGTTTGAGATATCGCTGCTCAAGCCTGGCAAACTGATGTGGAACTTTCAACAGCCGGAGCAACTTGTTAATGTTGAGCAGCTCGTATCTCGCCGATGTCATCATCCAGTTGATTGCGAAGAGAGGAAGTAGCGCACACAAATCAATCACAAATGCGGGTGACCGGAAATATCGTTTTCGGATGCGACGTAGATCCATGATCTTGTTTCCGAACTCATGGAATCCTACCCTTGAGCGAACGTAGACGTCGACGAAGAACGATACCTCCAGGAAGACATTCAAGACGTCGGCAAGAACAAAGTGTTCCGGACTGACGCCAAAGCTCATGTGGAAGAGGGTCACAATCCACTGGACAGTCATTGCACAAAAGAGCCACGTCTCCCACGCGACCGCCCCAGGCGAATCGGGGTCAATCGGATCCATCAAAAGTGATCGTAACGGTGACGTCGGGAGATCTAATTGTCGTGCTGATCTTGCATCACTTGTGTATCGGGCGAGCTTGTTGTCCATCATCCTTCGTTCGAGTTGAAGCAGAGCCGTTGGCAAACCATCAAACACATCACGGAGCTGAGTTGCGTCCGCGCAAGAGAGTCGAATCAAAATACATCCGCTTGCCGCAACAGCATCCTCTGCGTACACCGCCGTTTCGTCTTCTCCTTGTAAAGCTTGTGCACCAAAGAAACCACCAACTGGAATTTTCTTGACCACCATGTCTCCTCGCTTCAGTTCAACCACACCATGTAGAGAAAAATACATCCAATGCGCGTTATCACCTTCGTGAAAGACCAATTCTCCTTGCCCGTAGAGAATGAAAGAGACGCAATCCACAAACGCCGTCTCCAAGCGCGAAAGAACGGGGCGAACACCACTCATAAGGGCCAAAGTCTGGAGCGCTGGGCTGCAAATACTTCGTAATATTTCACGTCGGTAAGCTATCGGCAATTCCGCAAGAAGATCTTCCACACGAGCTCCGCGATGAGCTGACCACCAATAATCGAGGTACGCGTTGACTCGATGGTGGATAGGAAGGGGAGCTTTCTGCCGCCTCAAGAAGAGCTGAACACGTGAGCGCACAACGAAAAACTCTTTCTGCTCGAACGCAGACGCGGTAAATCGTTTTTGAACATTGTCGACGACCACCGCAGTAATAACGAATCCGTTGTACATGAAAAGCACGGCAATGATGAACTGGATATTGGTGTTGGGCTCAACGGTTTTTCCCAAACCAGTCAGCACGTTCGTCGCATAGAAGAACGATCGGAAGTATTGCGTCGTAGCTATCGCTTGAGCTTCACTCGAACCGGCAGCTATTACTCGGTGGTCCGCTGTCAAGAAACCTGAGCCATCATTGACCGGCAGAAGCTGAACGTCGTCAGTTGGAATCCAAGCATCGTACCCCGGGTTAAAACCTTCTAAAGCAGTTGTACTGAAGTATAAACACGCCACGATGTGGCACAAGATGAGCAGAAACCCTCCCAGGAGCATATTGATCTGCTTGCTGTTCATAGGGTGGAGTTTCTCGAGCTCATGAATGTGTCCACGAAGACGCCATAGCCTTCATAAAACCGATACGTCAATGGTAGGATTTGACGTGGGGAGACAGATCACTCACCTCAGCAGCCGTGGGACACGTAATGCCCAATTACTGGTCACGAGAGATCCGCATACCCAGTATGGGAATGCCAAAATCAAGTCGATGGCAAAGTACTTTCCGAAATAATGGGCCGCCGTACGTGTCGTATCGACAATCTTCTCCGAATTGATATTGTAGGATAAGTTGAAATTGAGATATATGTCGACAAAGAGGACGACGTCCACGATCACGTTCAGAACAGTGATGTGCCAAACGCGAAGGTTGATAGCCGGGAATCCGTATTCAAGAGGAGTCAGGATCCAATCATAGATCAGAACCAACTACAGAAAACCATTGGGTCAAGTTAGATCGGCCGAATGTGCCTCCATGAAGGCGATTTGTACCTGCATAAAGATGATCCAGCGCAATCGGATCTTCGAATCTGCATCAATACATTTCTCCAGCAACAGACGCGACCAACCGGTTCGAACTGTTGCAACCTTCACTTCTTGTCGGTTGTACTGGTCATTGAAGATGCCAA
This sequence comes from Pythium graminicola, assembly GCA_023336255.1. NCBI lineage: Eukaryota > Oomycota > Peronosporomycetes > Pythiales > Pythiaceae > Pythium > Pythium graminicola. The sequence continues at coordinate 7,596 of JAADWU010000167.1, forward strand.
CACCGCTGGTATCGGCCAGTTGTCGCCCCGTAATTGCCCGCTTCAATTTGGCGCGCAACGGCTCTTGACGTAGGACAGGGACAACAGTTTTCCGTGGCTGGGCATTGTCGAATTCAGTCAGTTCTCCTTCATCTTCTGGGACAACCAAACTTTTCCGTCGAATCGATGTGTTTCCCGTTGAATTCGCACTAATACCGCGACTCAAGTGCGCAGCGAATGCAGAGAACTTCCGGGGTTCCTTTGGTACTCGGCTGCCCTGCTGATCTTCACCTTGTTGTGATAGGTCTGAAGGACTTTGTTGCTTCTCGGTCTTTGCAATGATCGCCATCACCGATTGCCGAACCACATCGACGAACCGTGGATACCCTTCAAGCACACGTTCTGTGTGAAACCGTGAGAGTTTGTAGAGGATACTGTACGTTGTCGTCACAACTGTAGCTGACCGGGGACGATTAGAAAAGAGAGACATCTCTCCAACAAAGTCTCCTTTTCGCAGTTCACGAACCTTCCTATTGCCTATAACGACATCCAGTACCCCCGCATGGATGATATACATCCCATCGCCATGGTCATTGACGTTAAACACGGTACAATGAGCCGGGAGGAACATGACCTCAAGCGCATTCGTTAATGCTCGAATGAACTCGGAGCTACAGGCAGCGAATACAGGGATTCGGGCCACTGTGTCCTGAAGAAGCTCCACCTGAAGATCTTTCGCAATTGACGGGCATAAGAGTTTGAGTGCTTCGCGGTCATTCGAATCGCCATCGGTACTGTAACGCTGCAAGGGAGAAATTTATTATTCAGCAGTAGCCCACATCATGATTGGAGCAAACATACCTTCAAGTAATCAGTCGTTCTCGCTTGAAGCCGTTCTGGAACTTCGTGGAAGGCCATAATGTGCTTGAGCTGATTAATACGTGCTTCTGCTTCTTCGGTTTTCCCACTTTCGCATTTCGAAAGCATAAAAAATAACCCACAGAGATACGTGAACACCGAGAACCCACAGAGCGCGACGGCAATCGTGAAGAGAAACTCGTCAATGGCGTGGGGAAGCTCGCCTTCAAAAAATCCCGTGAGCATGCCAAATCCCCAAAAGAGCGACTGGAGATACTGGGTTTGGATCGACATGTGCTCATTCTCTCCATGCACCAGTCGTTTCGCGAGCCAATGGCTCGTGTGATAGTCGTCGTAGCCAAACGTAAAACGTGTACACGCAATATAATGCGAAAGAAGCAGCGTACAGACGACTGTTTTGAAGATCTTGAGGGATTCGAAATGTTTGGCATAGAAATCATCGAGATTGTCTAGGTACGCAGGTATTCGTTGGAGTCGAAGCACTTTGTGAATCTCCAAGTACATATTACTGCCGATAGGAGATTTGTTCAATAGGGACAATGGGACGATCGTGATCACATCGAGAACAAATCCCAACGATTTGATGTACTTGAGCATGGATCGACGGGTATCGCGATGCACCGTACCGTCTTCATAGAATCCCGTATTGAGTTTGACTCCAAAATCACCAAGAAAGAGCAGTTCACAGACGTAAAAGCCAATGACGCCAGCCGACGCATCGGATTTGAAGATGATGACAAAGGGAATGAAGAAAAACTCGTAAAAGATCGCAGCTAACAAGATTTGATGCCAGATCTTGAGGAAGGTCGATTGGGGATCGAGGGCACTTCGTACATCCACGGTAATAGTTTCCTTGAGACCCAATTGATGTTGCGCGAGCGTGGAGACGACACTAGCGCGCGATACGTCGATCGATGAGCGTATGCGACCGATGGCGCCGAGCGTGGGGGCCTTTGGTCGGGCCTCAATCGCGGACCCGCGGAAGATGTGGAGAATACTTCCCGACGGATTGGGTCGTGAAGGCGATCGAAATGGCGTGACAGCGGTCCGTTCATTGGGTGCAGACGGTACGTCGTCGTCATGACCCCACGCGAGCGGTGGCGCGTGCGTCATGACGCAAATGAGACTCCGACGATCGTGATCCGCCGAGCATCGAGGAAACCGCCAATGTATATTTTTATGTTTGGGATGCATTAGGCTAGGTTAGTTTATGCGACCATGAGGGTTTGACTATGCTCGACGCGTAAAAAAAAACTAATATTAGCATCGACAATGCTTTCCTTTAGGAGTCTTAAACCGCCGTCATGACGGCGTCGTTCTCGGCGTCGATGGCACGGGCGCGTGCGTCGTATGGTCGTTTGGGTTTCGATGGGTTCCGATTGACGGCCAAAGGCTCGACGCTCTTGATCGACGAACGCGAAGACGCGATTGATCCCAATTCGACGCTCTTGCGGGTCTGGCATCACGTTTTACTGGTGTGTACGCTCTACGAAGCGTTCATTCTACCATTCTTTGTGACGTTTATACCCAATGCGCCGCATGAACAACCGAAAGAACTCTACGTGGTGCTAGTGTGCGAAAGCATCTTCCTCCTCGATGTGCTGGTCCAAGCCCACACAGGCTACTATCACGATGGCAACGTCGTCAAAGATCGACGTAAAACACGACGACGATACGTCAAGAGTTGGCATTTTGGCTTGGATATTGTGACCCTCACACCATCTTCCTTTTTTCTCGACGTCCCCGGACTCTCCCCAGCGGCGCTCGAACTCCATAAACTCTTACGATGGATCAAACTCCACAAATACATTGCTACCATCGATGACATGCATGCCAAGCGTTTTGTCCAAGTCAAAATCCTCAAAATGATCATGGCAACAATCTTTCTCTCGCATTTTGTCGCATGTCTACGCTTTTGTTTTGGATACAATGTTCACGAGACCGACGATTGGCTGCCCGCGGAACCATCGCATGAACGACGCACCGTAAGACAAGAGTATCTCCAATCCATCTTTTGGGCCTTTGGACTCATGTCCGGACTCTTTGAAGGGGAATTACCCACACGTCCACTCGAATTTCTATTTACTCAGTTTGTCGCGACGTGTGGCTTTACGTTGTTTACGACATTGTGTGCCATGTTTTTCATGATCTCCAAGTGTGAAAGCGGCAATTCCGAAGCAGCAGAAGCACGAATAAACCAACTCAAACATGTACTCTCGTTTCATCGTGTTCCGGATCAACTTCAGAAACAAGCCATCGAGTACCTTGTGGTACGAATGCATTCCTACTGACTTGGTCTTGAACGAGCCATTGATGTTGTGTGTTTGGGTATAGCGCTACAATACGGACGTCGATTCCAATGATCGTGAAGTGTTGAGGTTGATGTGCCCATCCATCAAGAAAGACATTCAAGTGGAGCTTTTGAAGGATACAGTCACGCGTATTCCACTGTTTGAAGGCTGCAACGACCAGTTCTTGACTGCGTTGACCAGTTTACTCGAATTGATCGCGCTGCCAGCCCAAACGACAGTGTTTCAAACTGGCGATTTCGGCGACTCGATGTACATCGTGAACTCGGGAGTGTTGAACATTGTCATGAACGGCGTGACCGTGCGAGAGGTGCGCAAGGGCTCGTACTTTGGGGAACTGTCTGTTTTCCAGAAAAGACCACGATCAGCAACAGTCGTGTCGGCAACGTACTCGACATTATATCAGCTCACAAGTTTTCACGGCGACCGACTTCTGGAAGGATACCCCGAATGTGCGGCCACCATCTCGGCACGACTCGTTCAGATGGCAAGAAGGGGCGGAGATCGAAAGAGCATGGTATCGCTGACATCATCATCATCACGCTCGAAAATCGACTTGAAGATGCCAGATGCATCGGCTATCCGAGCGAAACTTCAAGAGCAGGTGATCGCAGTCTCTTTCTTCAATTTTGGCAAGAAGAAAAATTACGTTCTGCCCAGTGTGAGAGACGATGACGGACCTTACAGCCACCAACCGCCAGGCGAACCCGATGCTCGACGAGTGTCTGCCGATAGGAGCGCGATACTCAAGGATTACTATGATGAGAAGGCCTCCCACGATGTGGCGACTGCAGTAGCTCGTGGTCATAATATTTGGGGCAAGCTCCTCTTTCGGCAATGCATCGATGCTGAGTCTCGAACGCGTCTATGGTGGCTCCTAGGCGTTGAGCTGGCTTTGGTCTACAACTGGATTGTAATCCCCCTGCGCGCGTGCTTTCCCGCGATCCAACGGCCGCTCTTGTTCATTCAAATTGCAAACGTGATCACTGACGTCATTCTTTACGTCGACATCTACTTGAACCTCAATCTCTCGTACATTGCAGATGGTGAGAAGATCATGGAGCCCACACGAAGTGCACTTCATTATCTCAAGAGAGATTTTATGCTTGATCTCTTCAGCATGCTTCCCTTGGCGCGGTTAGTCCGGTTGTTGAGGTAAGCTTCCACCGCTTTGATTCGAGCAGACTTTTCTCAAACGAAAAATCGTTGTGGTTTATATGTAGATGCCGAAAGTGGTACCAGCATTACCAGGAAGTGAGTAATCTGTTGCGGTTGACTAACCGTGGTCGCCTGGTGATCCTTGGCCTCTTCCTTGTGATGCTGTACCATATTATCGCATGCGGTCACTTCGGAATCACGAATATCGAAGGCTTCAACCACAGCGAAGAAGCGTGGCTTCCCAGCGAAGATATTTCCCTGAGCCCACTCAACGAAACGCATTTCCTTGGAGTCAACGAGACAGTGTTGAGCATTGATGACCCTGAGCTCCAAGTCATCGCTTTGATGCAGTATTTTCGATCGCTGTATTACGCCACCAATGTGCTTGCTGCCCTTGGCAAAACTGTCGAGCCGGACAGTGACTTTCAGTACGCGGTTGCTCTTGTGTTCATGCTAAGCGGCTTTCTCATTACTGCGATTGTCGTCGATAACGTCCAGAAGCGTATCACAGCCTCAGCATACGAACAAAAGGAATTTTACGCGGTCCGAACGAGAATTCAGTTGTTTTTACGACGTCAAAAGGCCCCTGACTCAATCTTCCAGCGCGTGAACGCATTCTTAGACTTTTGGTGGTCGTCACATCGAGGAGCATTCATCAGTGAGCTTATTGCAGATTTACCAGCACCGATGAAGCTCGAAATTCTTCATAGCATTTGCAATCCAGCAGTTCAAGCACTCGGATTGCTTTCAGGTGTCCGCCCGGTGTTAGAAAAACTGGGTGATTTTTTCGTCACGCATGCGACGCTCATTCTCTATGGCCAAGGTGAAGTGGTGTATCGTCAAGGTGACTACGCGAATGGTTTGTTCTTCTTGCTTGAAGGGGAAGTGTGTGTCATTGCTGATGCGATGAATCCACGAACTGTACCAGTTGGTAGTTTTTTCGGTTCGGCTGCACTCAAACCCAGTGAGGCATCACAAGGATACGGGGAACACGTCAGTGCAACGAAGGGCAGCATCCTTCTTTTTATCACCAAGGCTCACTTGGCTGCGATGGAAGATATCTTTGCCGGGTTTTCTAGCCAACTCATGGCGCTCGAGTCGAAACTGTTGCGGAACAAGCTGATGAATACGGACATAAAATCGTCACGCAGTAGCAACTCCAGCCGACGGAGTACGATGATTGCGGGTCCTATTAAACATCGTACGTTGTGGATGCGATTGTTTGGGCCAGCAGAAACAGCATTCGACCCGGATTCGAAGCTCGTGTTGGTCTGGGAGACGTGGGTCTTCCTTGCGATGACAGTCCAATGGCTTGCTACAACTGTTCAGATATGCTTTCGCATGAAGAAGGCGCGTTATGTTCAAGCCGATGTTCTTACGGCTGTCCTCGAATTGTCGTTTTTCATCGATATTTACGTGCGATCACGTGTGGGGTACTATGCTTTTGGCAACAAGATCATGGATCCCGCCACGATTCGACGCAATTATTTGCAATCAAAAACGTTTATGATCGACGCCTTTTCTCTCACGCCACTCTACGTGGTCAATTGGTTTCGGCCACCATCCCGTCGATTGGATATTTTAAACGTAAACAAAGTGATTCGAGTGTTCAAGGTCCCTCGACAACTCCGCGCGCTGGAAACTCGGTATCTCAAGCACACAACAGAACTTCGACTCTTCAAGTTGTTTTACTATACATTCTTACTTGCGCACATGTTCGGTTGCATGTGGTTCGACTTTGCCTCCAAGTCTTCTCGACTTCTTCACCTTGATAGCAATGCCACACCCGAGTTTGGCAAAGATCCGTGGCTCCCTCCTGCGCGTTTTGAATTTTATCCGCTCAACCTGCAGTACTTTGCATCAATTTTCTGGTCGTTTGGACTCATGTCGGCCTCCAGCACAGGGGAACTCCCAAAAACCACACATGAGTGTATCTTTAGTGTGATTACCATGACGACGGGATTCTTTCTATTCGCATATGTTGTGGGGAACTTCACCGACATTATTGATCTTGTGGATGGCGACAATCGTGAATTTGTGTGGCGGCTTGCTGCTGTACGCAAGATGATGTCTCATTTTTCGCTGCCAAAGGCGATCGAAGGTCGAGTGAAGACGTACTACTCCTTTCAGCGCTTTCATACGATCACGCAAGAACACCACCTCGAACGGTGTCTACCACCTTCGTTATTGACCGATATTCGCCTCGTTCATCTCAATCCGATGATCGCAAAAGTATCCTTTCTCAGCGGCATGGAGGGATCAGTCACACGTATGCTCGTGTCACAGTTTCATCAGCAACTTGTGCTCCGGGACGAGTATGTATGTAGATACGGCGAAGAAGGCTACGATATGTTTTTCGTGTTTATAGGATTCCTGGATGTGCTGTTGCCGTCCACCATGGTGGGTTCAGAAAACGAGAATGACATCAATCGCATCCATGATACACAACGCAACCTTAAGTCGGAAGATCCACTGATAGGACGTTTGAAGAAGGTCAATGAGCTCACGGCTGGTAGCTACTTCGGTGAAAACGGATTGTTTACGAAAAACCTCCGTAACGCGTATGTTCGTGCGTCTACATCATGTATCCTCTACAAACTATCACGCGAATCACTCGAGCTCGTATTTGATCGATATCCACACTGGAAGGAAAAAGCTTTGCGGATCGCGAACCTCCAGCATGAGCAAGTACGGCTCGCCCGATTGTCCGCAGAAGAACAAAATCGGCACACAGATGAATCGAACGGCTCCATGCTCTCACGTGTCGACTTGATCAATCGTCGTGCAGAGCGACTCGAAGAAGAACTTCAACTCGTTCGCCTCCGGCGTATGGATGGTACTCGAGAGGTTAATGCCCATCGGCTCAAGGCACAGAAATTTGTTGATCACGTGCTACAGGAGCCGTTGATGGTGTTTTGGAAGAGCTTGACAGTCGGAACAGAAGCTCAAAGTTCGATCCATCGCAAATGGCTTCGATTGATGATGTTCTGCGCCGTGTTTACGGCGTGGATTATTCCGTATCGTATCGCAGTTGACGCACTGAGCCAGATGTCGGTCTTTGGTGAGATCATGAAAGCTATTGAAGTCTTCTGTGAGGTCATGTTTGTCATGGACATTCGATTCAGCTGGTGTGTCCACGAATGTGCCAACTCCATGGAGCTGTACGAAGAACGATACCAGTTGATCTACATCAAAGAACGACTAGTGTGGGATGTGATTGCCGCCTGTCCACTGGATCGACTGCTCACCGACTTTACGACGACTTCGTGGTTGCGTTTGCTTCATTGTGCCAAAATGCTCAATGTCTGGTCGTATATGGAGGAGCTGAATCGAAGAAGTGTTTCCAAAGAGTTTGCCCGCTTTCAAGGTGTGTGCTTGATTTACAGCATGTCGATCTATTGGGCCGCATGCGCGTATCTCGTGATCTCCGCTCACTTTGGTTTTGGGGAAGAATGGAGTTCTTGGCGACCAGCGCAAACACTAGAGCTCCCAAAAGATGCAATGCCATCGACAGAAGTAGCAGTACTTCGGCTGCTGCGAGGTCTATTCTTCGGGTTCACGTGCTTTGTGAAGAAGGGTAAGACCTTTACACCTGATGCGACGGGGTTGTACATCTTCACGGTGCTCATGTGCTTTGTGGGGATGCTCGTCATGTCATTCATGATTAGTGAATTTGCTGCTCTCTACATCTCGTACATTTGGAACGAAGTCGAGTACCGTAAGAACCACATTGCTGTCGAGCTGTACTTGGATCGTGTCCAAGTCAGTCGTGAGCTCAAACAACGAACCCAACGCTTCATGTCGTCACTCTGGTCGTCGCATTCTGGTGTGGATTACGCTGCGATTGTTGCGGATCTTCCACTGTCGATTCGGAGTGATGCAATTGTGTTCGTTGTGCACCGGCCAATGCGGCTCTTTACAACAACCACGTTCCGCATGTTGGCATGCGACTCTCGTCCAGATCTCGTAGCATTCACACACTCGCTCGCTCGAAGTCTCCATTTTGAAGGCTATCCCCGCGATGAAAACGTGGTTTCCGAAGGCAGTATCTCCAGAGCAATGTTCTTTGTGGTCCGTGGCCACTTGTGTATCAGCAGCCAATCGAATACCAAGATTGTACGATCGATCGTGCGTAAGGATCAGTACTTTGGCGATCGTGGCTTGTTGGCGTGCACTGTGAGTACGTTCACGGTTCGAACAATCCGTGCCTGCGATCTCTTTTCCTTGAGTTCTGAAGCCTTTCTCCACGTCCTGGAGCAAAATGCTTTCACCTGCGTAGCACTGACACTTGTGCGACGTGCCCAGGCGCAACTTCAATGTGGTAGTGCATGCCCTCCTGAGGAAATGGAGATGCGTTGGGGTGCAGCTCTCCTCACAGAGCTCTATGCACTGCAACAGTCGACCGAGGACACGCATCTATCGCGCGTGCATATTGATCGGCTCGCTGCCGTCGCGACCGATGCGACCGATTGCATACGCGTGTTTCAATCGTTTCTTGGTCTTGTGCTCCCCTACGATCCGCTCGATTGGACAAGTGCAACGGAAAACGGACTGGTAAGACAGCCCACGGCAATGTCCGTTCCAACGCTCGTCCATGCCACCGAGATGCCCCACGACCAGCGTCCATGGGTTGAGGGGGAGGACCAGCCAGAACGAGCGAGTCCACCGGCGTTAGTGGAGACGAGGCTCGAGCCAGTGGAATCGTTCGTGATCTCACAGAACGGCCCGTGACGGTGGAACACCGCCATCTTACCCGGCACGGGCGGTGGTGATGACACCACTTGACACATCCAAGCAATCTTGGCGACTGTCGTAATTTTCTCGACCAGATCATCTACTTTGGCGATTTGGAGGATTGTATCATCTATTTACATAAATTACCGTTCCCCATGCCCAGTTCCAAGTTGGACCAGATCACCACCTGCAGATAATACCAACCGCACATTCGCAACTCTCGCTGCTTCCAAGGTGGCGACTGGCGGAACGATCATCATGACATCACACGCGTCGTTGCTCAGCACTTTGGTGCCTGTGGTGGGTTTGGATTTTGGTGACGGTGAGACCTCGAGCGAGAGCGGTCAAGCCTCGCCGGGTGGATCCCCAACGCCTTCGCCACCAAAGCCACCGG
>JAADWU010000168.1:0-17042 GCA_023336255.1 Pythium graminicola
ATCCATAGCGCCGAACAGTCTCCTGCATCATTTGCACAACTGCATGCTGACGCTCGGCATCGTCTGGCAGCAGATCGCGCGTGCCACGGACACGACTGATCGCTGTGGCTCTCTTGGCAGCCGTCGTCGAGAGCTGCCGACTGAGGATCATCACACTACTGCTGTGTGTGGTCAATGCACCTTGCCTCGCCAACTAAGTTCGCATGCGAACTTGACGGATCGTACTTAACATTGTCCAAAACGGGTTTTGGCAGTGAAAACCCGTGAATTTTTCGGCCTGTTGAACATCCAAGACCCGGCCCACCGTTGGGGCAACTTTGTTCTCATCGGTTGACCACGGAAATTCCCCAACCTCATGGAGTCACTCGAACGACCGATGGCAGCGCAGGACGATGGGCTTTTGAAGCGCAACGCGTCAGACGAACCACCCAGCGATATTATCCATACGCGTCGCTGTAATAAACGCTCGCCTTGTTCCTGTGTCTTACGCTACGAAAGCACAAAATTCCGACAAAATCTTGTCCGACATGCACGTCCAACCCATGCTGTTGTACGCACGCGAGGCACTGTGCGCGTCAAAAATATTCAAAAATTCGAGATTAGTATTAAATCGGTGATTACCGAGTTTTTGACAACAGTGGATTTAGCAGCATTGAGCATGGTACGTCTCCTGAACCAACACGTAAAGAATTGAAACAATAACCTATTGGTGGTTGCTTAGGTGAGTCGCCAATGGAACAATGATGTCGACACTATTGTCGAACGCAATACCAAAGAATTTGTAACCGACGAGACACGCAAAGACAAAGTATACAAAGCGGGCAAGAGCAAATCACAGACCTGGTCACGGTATCTGCATCTCCAAATGAATTGTGTACGTAAACCATGGAGATTGACGCTGAATGTGATTGATCATTGATATTAGTGGTGTATGAATGGACAGGTACACAAGTTGTTTGTGTATTACACGGGCTACAAAACGGGTGAAATGCGACGTGCGACGCCACAATGGGCATTTGGAGAAGTGTTGTTGGACCCGAACGAGCCAACCAAGATGATTTTGCCCAACTCGTGGACATTCCAAGGTCACAGTCCATGGCTCAAGCGAAAGCAAAACGGCAAAGGTGGGGAATGGAAGTTGTCAACACAGTACGTCATCCGCATGCATCGTCTGCAAACACCTAAGTGAGATCTCATTTGCTCGTCACCACGTAACAGGTACCAGCACGGGAAGGCGCCCAAAGATTTCGTTCGGAAAGTGAACGATTGGGTCAGTACAATTCGACCAGGCTCGCTTCTTGCTGTGTCGGTAGGTTGCATGAATTTGTCGTACGATATTTGGTGGATTGTTTGTGACGGATGCGTTGTTGTATTAGTTTCAACATGATGGTGAGTCCGAGATCAGTTGGTGGGAAGCGCAGGTATGGTACGTCTGGCGTGCAGACGGCCGCGAAGGTAACTATGAGTGGACGGTGTAGTATTGCGCGCAAAACGGGCAATATACTGATGAGTCTCTGCTGCTGCTTTAGACGACGCCATTGTCTATGATGCCCAAAACGATACCGAGTTCACGGTGAACCCGCGCAAGCTACTAGAGCACTTTCGGGTACGATTATGTTAACTCCCAGTATATCTGACTGGCAACTGACTGCAGTCTTGGTGTTGCAGGCGAATCCTGAACATGTGGTGGACGTTTCTTCAACATTGCGCAGCGTCTGTCGGGTTTGTGAGAAAAAGAATCGCTCCTTTCACCACTGCCACGTCGTCAAGGGCCACCCGATGTTATGATAGACGCGTTAGTGTCTGTCCACGCGTCAGACGTTGTATCGAGTGTTGTACCAAGCATAATTGTACCAAGCATGGAATTCTAGTCATTACCAACATCGAAGATACTCACTTCTTATATATTTCTCGAAAGTAACGGTGCTTTGCCACTCACAGCTACTACACTGAAATCGCAGCAGTGGATTTGCCTCCTGCTAGCTTTCGAATACCTGTGAAAAGACTCTTCTTCTCGTTCTGTGTGCCCCGGCGGAACCGCAACACCATAGGTCGTGGCGCTTCATTCAGTTCCCACAACGTGTGCTTGAGACCTGCATGTTCAATGTTCGCAGTGCCAATGGCGACGAGGCAGTCGCCGGGATTCACGGAGGCTGCCTGACCTGAGCTGCGTCGCACAATTAACTTCGTCGCGCGCTTCAAGACGTCTGTCGTCGGTTCCACGTGGAGGCCGATGCGACCTTCGTTGCGGATCGTAACTTCATACTCGTTGGGTTTGGCCTTGTTCAGTGTGGAGACACTGACGATCGCCATGGCGACAATGCGGTAGACACCAGTGATACTATTGACTGCAGGGTGCTCTTCCACGGTCGCCACCGTGATGGTATTGTTTGGCATGGTCTCTTGGTCAGTGTCTTCGATTTCACTCTCGGTTCGTTCGCGTTCACTCTCAGTGGATTGACCAAATCTTCTGTAAACGAAACGAACTCTCAGTCAATACACTGTGCGGTACCATGGTTGAACGCAGCCCCTACGTTGTAGACATGCGGCGAACGCTTTTCGTGCGTGAATCTGGTGCCTCACTACAAGATAGTGAAAGACGGTGAGCATCACCTACAAAACCCAAAGCAGCTCTTGACTGGCCCGTACCGTGACGAATTGGAAGTATGCTTTGTTGATCTGTAGTCAGCCACATACATCACTTGACATTAGGCAATCCAAGTTCCACAGGGATTCACTGAAACGCACCTCCCAGCTCGAGTTGACTCCAGTTCCTTCAACACAAGGTTGTTCACGCTGCCCATCGACACAGTCGTTCCGTCATCCAAATTCTTGATGGAGAACGTGTTTTCTGCGACCTCGGTTGGAACACGAATTGGTGTGGGCTCATACTTTTCATAGAATATCCGATATAATGAAGGGCGATCGAGCGTTTCCGAATCCAGCGTGATTGAGCCAATGTCTCCTGGAAAACATATCCACCACAATAATGAGTATTTTGCACACCACAGAGAACATGAAGAGTAACGGACCAGGGGGAATCGTAAAGTTCTTCGATACTTGCAGCCACAGAGCAACGTCTGAGTTCATATCAACCACACGGATGCGATCCAACGGACTGTGTCCACGCAGGGCGAGAAACGCTACCCGCAACGGCTTCCCCAAGTCACAATGCTGAAGGCGACGACAGGAATTAGCGCAACGGGCTGGATCACGTGGTTCAGTGGTCTAGACTCACCGATCGACACTTGACGGCATACCCACAACGTTCGGCTTGACGCGAAAAGTAGTCCCAACATGCTTTCACATTCTTCTCGTGCTGGAGTTGCTCCGTGTGCTGCAACAAACTCTTGGCCTTGGCGACTTTGGGGATCACAAAATCTTCAGGGCCGTAGCCATACGGGTTATACTCGATCCGTGCACCTCTACAAATGCAGATAAGTCGTCTTCCTTCTTATTTGTCCAGACAAAACAGCAATCTCGTACCGTCGAATCAATTCCGTGACGATTTCCATCGCCCCCGAGGCACTGTTCATCAAAATCCATCGATGAGTTCCGCGCTTCACTCATCATGATTCCGTATAAGAGCACATACCACGCATAATGGAGACAGCTCCATCCGAGTTGATCAGCGTGATTGATATCACACCCAGCATCTGCGAGGATCACAACGATTGGTAGTCGGGCATCGGTGTCGCACTTGGTCGCAAGCCTGTTTCCATCCAGAAATCGAGTCAGTCCTACTACCCTATGATCATTTCAAGTGCTCGGAACCGTCGTACATGATCAAATTACGCTGACGACTGTCGAGGTAATGCACAAGCACACCACGCTCAATCGCAACCCGCACGCCTTCGACTGATCCGCGTCGAATCGCATGAATCAATGTCTTCAATAATGCTGCTTGGACGAGTCGATTGATCTGGGCATTGGAACGTAGATACTGTTGCATATTCCAATTCTTGTTGGCCGATGCTCCACTGGTACGAGCTGATTCAGAGCGTCCTGCTGACATGGATGACGTGCTTTGCGGTCGCGCTATCGATGATGGTCGTGCGTCTTCGGTATCGGGTCCTTCGCCACGGGCACTGGCCGTGGCCCGTGCGGGAACAGGTGCCGCGAGTGGTGGTAATTCGGTGGGAGGTGTCGGTGGGACGGCTTCTTCCACAACAACAGTGCTCGTGGACGTTGGTGGCTTCTCCTCCACTAGCTCTGCTGCCTTCTCTTCTTCTTCCGCGTCCTGAAACTCTTCATCATCCTCATCGTCTTGTCCCTCAACCAATTCCACTGCTTCTGTAGTAGTGCTTTTGTTGCCAATTGCAACATCCACAGCCGTGGGCGACGGTGTCGTTGTCGCAGTGATTTTATTGTCGACAGTGGGCAATGGTGATTGCGGACTTTTCTCAACTTGTACGTCACATCCAGAAATCGTAGTTTCCATGGCTAATGGTACTTGAAAAGGAGCATGTGTGGGTGTCACCATGACCTCAGAATCTGCTGCCATCGCTCAGGAAAGCCCCCGCAAGAGATGGACGTAAGGAAAGATGATTATGGTCGCTTCCCTTCCAAGCAGAGACACGCTTATGATGCTGACTTGTTCACAGTGGTAGAGAAGCGCGTACTATTAGGTGATGTACAGTACAGTACGTATAGTCCAGTCCGGATCTTTCGGAGAAGGTTCTTAACGGAGGTATGAACCCATATGTTCGAATCGGTTTTGACACAAGTCACAGATTTTGCCAATCCTTTCGCCACAAGTCCTGAGGCGACCAGATCGCGAGGTTTTGCCCGTTGAGGATCCCGGTGGTCGAGTGGTTATTTATTTCCTATTGCTACTCTTTGACGCTGTGTTGTTTTTCTACATCGTCCCATGATTCTTGATGGTATATTTGGTATTGTACATATCGGGAATCCTAGCTTTCACGACTGACTGAAAAAGGATCTGGGGTGTTGGGCCAGGACAATGGATACGTATCGAGCCGAACATTCTTCTCAATAGCTATGAGGATATTCATGGACTTGGGCTGTGCGATAAAGTGGGAGAAGATCTCTTAGCCGTCACACGAGCCAAGTGTTGATGACCAGTGCGCCTGGGTTGGAGAGATGGCTTCCCAGCCGCTCATTTCTGCGTTTCCTGGCCGTGCTCACGTGTCAACAGTGGCCATGAACTTTGACGAGGAAGTCAGCGAACAAAATCACTCGGAGATCTCATGTGGGCCCAACTGTACTGTGCCGAAAGTCCTTGTCGGTATCGTTGGCATCGAGCGTGCCCGAGGAAAGACCGTGTATGTGCTCAAGCTCTCACTCGTTGATACAGATCTTGAATGGACCATCACGCGTCGCTATTCTGAGTTCTTGGAACTGCGCAACGAAATCTTTAAAGCCCTGTTGCACCGCAATGTGAACCAATGCTTTGGTTGTCGATGGTTTTTCAACTCGTTACGGGATTTTGGTTTCCCACGCAAGCACATGGTATCGTCCAACGAAAGAGATATTGTTCGATTCCGCAAAGGTCGTCTTGATCGCTTTGCTCGATTGTTGGCGGCACATACATTCTCGGCGATTCCCAAGTGCATTCGGTGCCGTGAATCCCCATTCGGTGACGTCCGCGATTTCTTCACATTGAACGCGATCCTTCCTAGCCACATGACAGCCAAACAACTCCGTAAAGCGTTGGTACCAGAACGATTCGCAGCAATTTCGGATCCACTCAAAAGCAAACTTGAATTCCGTCGTGGGTACGGAATTTTTCGTGTCATTCAAGTGGAGAAACCGATTCTTGTGCAATGGACCGAAATCGAAGAAGCACAACGTACTCAACGACTTGAGCGTCGGTACTCGTCGTCTTCAGCCATCTCACCACAGCATGCGTCGAGTGAAAATGTGGATCTGGAGGAAGAAAAACCAGCGTCTCTGCTCCCTACCGAATGCAAAGATCCTTTCGAAGGCTCAGTAACAGGGGCCGAGGTGATGGCGAGTGAACATGCCGTTTCACTCGAACCTCTCACACTCCAGAAACACGATCGTGTGACACCACGTGCTGATGTGTGTGCTGGTCATTGGGATCGATGGGATCTCGCATCGCCCACCCGGCACTCGGCCAAACAAGCATGATAAATGGATACATTTGAAATGAAAGGGTACAAAACTGAAATAAACCGGTATTTTGTCAGTGAATGGTGAGGATTGACGCAGACAATAATGGCCATGGCATTGGTGGCGCGACCTGGGTATGAAAAGCAAGAGTATGTAGGTGCTGTGACGCTACTGCACTTTTCACGCGATGGATCCTTGCTGTTTGTGGGTGTTGGCGCGACGCTCTATGCGTACGAGACAACGAGTGGACAGCTCGTTAGCAGCTACGCTGTATTTCCCCGTGGGATTCTTCATGGCCTCGATTATGGTACGACAGTGATGCTTGTGTGGCTCTTCCATCACTCATACTCAATTTTTGTGTTGTCATATAGTTTCTTGCGGAAATGCACAGAATTGGACTGTGTTTTTTGGTCAGAAACGATTGCAATGCGTGCGGAATGTGCCCGAATCGACTGCCGATGCGTTGGCACAAGGCACTGAGCTCCAGCATGTTGGCAAAGCCAAAGTATGCTCGGATTGGATCTTTGATATTCAAATTCTGAGCGACCAAGCGGTCATGCACGAGGCATTTCCAACGATTGTCATCGGCCTTGCGCACAACTTTATTCAGTTGTGGAATCCAAACACTGATCAGTTGTTACGGACGGTGATCTGCTCGGAACGTTGCATTCTTTACTCGCTCTCGTTCTACGGTCGAACGACCGAGGATTTATTGGTTGCATCCGGTACAGTCTTCCAACAAGTGTTGCTGTGGGGAATCGATGGCGATGCCGACCGTGCCGATCCGCAGCAACGTCTTCATGGCCATGATGGTGTCATTTTTAAATTGGAATGGTCTAGCGATGCACGCCTGCTTGCCTCGGTGTCGGACGATCGTACCGTGCAACTGTGGACAAATGACACAAAGGAGACCGACTCGTTCAACAAGGCGGAGTGGCTTTCGCGGTCATGGACGTCTCGGTTTCGAGCGTGGAGTCACACGGCGCGACTATGGGATGTTCGTTTTTGTGATTCGAGAATTGTTACGACAAGTGAGGATGGGATGGCCAAAGTCTGGGAATTTGATGGCACCTGCGTGGCGACGTTGCAAGGCCACAATGGCAAACATGTATGGCGCGTGGCGGTGCATCCATCCCATCGACTACTTGCAACGGGTGGCGGCGACGGGGCGGCCAAGTTGTGGGACCTCACGCAACAAATCAAGTCGACTGCCACATCCGCTGGGGTGGAAAGTGAGGTTGTTAGTCTGGCCACTGAGGCAGGCGCTGTTTCAGCCAAGAGCAAAAAGAAGACGGCGAGTTTGAGTATCCGAGATGTTGCGATTACGAAAGGATCTGATCTCACACAGACTCGTGGATTTGTTGCTGTGGAAGACGGTCGCATTTACGAGTTGGATTTGAAGGAACGAACGACCTCGAACCTTCTCTTTCGTGTGACCGACAAAATGGATTCGAATGTAACGCCAAACGTGTCAAGTTTTGCGTTGGATGACGATGAGGAAGTATTGCTTATTGGTGATGCCAATGGCTTTGTGCTCGTCTTGAACGTTGCAACGCTCGTTGTTCGTGCAGACTGGAAGGCACATGCGTCGCGCATCATGAAAATCTGGTGGCACAAGTCGGCCCACAGTACACTGGTCACTTGTGCTGCCGATGGTCGCGTTCGCGAGTGGCGTATGGATGATATTCGAACGGAAGTGCCCGTCTTGGTCGGTGACTACAGTGGTCCCGCCAAATGTGCAACCTCCGCCGTTGCGATCATCGATGTCGGCGGCACACGAAACCTGATCTGTGGTGATGCTCGTGCCAACTTATTTGGGTTCGCTCGGTCGTTGGCCCTTGAGAGTTCGCTACCGGTGGATCAGGCCGAGTCGGTTCCAGCCAGCCCGAGTTTTGTGATGCGCGGTGTTCACGGTCGTGATATGATCGCGACACTTTTGCACCACGGTCAACTGGTGTACTCGGGTGGGCACGATGGATACATTTGCTCGTTTCTCGTGGATGCAAGCTCAACGGATGATGGAACCATCACACTTCGGTACGTCGGACGTGAATCGATCAAAGGGATCACAACCATTAAGCAGCTGTGGCTCAATGATGCACGGGAGCTGATGGTCTTTGGGTTCCACGCGACGTTTGCAGTGCTGTACAACTTCACCTCCCAGTACCGGATCTTCAATGTCGAGTGTGGTGGCTGGCGCCGTCCTCACGCACTGGTAACGATGAACCACCAATCAATTCCAGCGCACACTTTCGTGTTCACACCGGTGACCAAGACGTCGGAACTTGTGGTACAAGTCCATTCGACGATGCATACGCCATCTCCAGTCCACATCACACAAGCATCGATCCACCATCAATACCATGGTCGCACGACGACTTGTGTTCGTGCAATCGGCGACAATCGCCTGGTCACGGCCGGCGAAGACAATGCGCTCAAGCTCCACAAGCGAATGCCCGTCTCCACCGTCGCTAAAGGTGCAAGCACGACTCGCTGGACATGTTGCTCGACCGGTGTTGCCCATACGACGACGATTCGAGCTCTCGATACATTTTACGTACCGTTGTACCAGGCTCACATTGTGGTTTCGGGTGGCGGCAAGCAACGTCTCAACGTCTGGTGCGTCCAAGACGAACTGAACGTCCTCGAATTTGTCTGTGGCCAAGAAATGTCAGAGGCCGATCAAGATCATCGCATTTTGGGACTGACTTCGTTTGCGTTGGATACCGCTGGACGTTATCATTTGATCATTTCGACCAACTCGGAAGGTGCGATTCAGATTTTGCGATTGGATCTTGGTGCGTCTCCTCCGTCGCTGGAAGAACTGGGGCAGTGCTCGTCATCCAAGAAACCAATCTTGAGCTGTGCGAGTGTCCGGATGCCGTCCGGACGCGCCTTACTTGCAGTTGGCTCGACTGATGGCATGATCAATCTCTGGGATTTGACCGACGTTGTATCCAGAGCTCTGGATCCGGAGATTACGCCCATGATCCAGCAATTGCAGCCTGTGTACAAGTACGTCGGTCATGGCATGGGCGCCAACTGCTTGTGCATTGCCGCGGTCCCCAACGTCAACACCAATTTCCGGATTCTCAGTGGTGGCGATGACCAGAACCTTCGTGTTCGAGAACTGAATGGTGAGACACTGGAATTAGCCCATGAGTGCCACGCCCGTAATGCCAGTGGCTCGGCTCTCAAGGCCATGGCAACGTCACCCGACGGACAATTTGTCTATTGTGCTGGGTATGACCAACGTGTGAGTCAATGGCAATGCCACACTACCGATGCCACGCTCACGTGGCAGAGTGCCGCGTTCACGGAATGCGCCGATATTGCTGACCTTGATGTGGTGGCCACTAGCGATCAGCACACGGTCATTGCCGTTGGTCAAGGACTGCAGACTGTCGCATTTGCCACATTGTAGGAGAAACGTACCCATATAAGATAGCACAGGTTTCCTTCCCGTCAGAACTTCTTCCTCCCCCACGTTCTGTATTGCCATGGAGCGCGTGGCATTCATTGCCGCGCTCGGGGCGCTCGTCCCTTCGGTCGTACTCCTACAGCTCAGCGATCGTCATTTGGTGCGTTCGCTCCCACTAAAATGCAACTTTGTGTTGGATGCAAAACCGTATACGTCGCCCGATGACATCTACGAGCACTTGACGTGCATGGGACCGACGGGGCGTGCGTTGTACATCGACTTTTACCTCTTTGACTGGGTCTTGTTTCCCCTCATCTACGGCACGGCGCTTGTAGGACTGCTCAAGCGCCTGTGGCCGTCAATGCCATGGCTCCAAGTACTACCAGTGATCGGTGCCATTGTCGATGTCATTGAGAACACGTGCATGCGGTTTTTGCTGTGGCAATTTCCCATGCGCTACCGTCCTGCAGAGATCGCAGTCAGTTTCTTGACGCCAACAAAGTGGGGAGTCGTTGCCCTCGCCATCGCATTTGCCTTGAGCGGCGGTATCTGGATGCTCGTAGCACGTCCCAAGCACGGCAAGACATCGTAAAAAACACGATGAGTTTCAGTGCGTTCATTTTTGTGGTATTTTTTGTTTCTTTTTGACGAGGTGTCCAAAAAGAAGCCAAGCGCCGCAAATCCCAACATAACCGAAGAGAAACTAGAAACCGAGTTCACATGTTTTCTTCATCATGGAGCTTGTTCTTGGTCTTCTCTCTTTCTTTTGTTCTTGGTTCCATAGACAGAAAAATGCTAGATACTTCAACGGGTGGGATGGTACGATGTTCCTTCAACGACTGAAGAAAACTACATCTCTCCAAAGGTGTTCTCGCCGCTGTATGTGATGTAGAGGAAACCATCCGTATCCTTTTGTTCTTCGTAAATGTTGGACATCAACGCCGCTATGCATCAGAGAGCATTCGTTAGAAACCAAACAACACGACCAAACGACGCCAATACCATACCAGTTGGTGGAAGTACGTTGTTGATGAAAATGAAAATGGCCTTCTCCGGACTGAGTTTGATGCGTTTACGGATGACGTACACAAACTGTCCGACTGTCAGATCCGCTGGCACCAAGTACTTCTTCTTGTCAATGTCTGGAATGTCACTACGATCCGCCTTTTCACAAATCACCTACAACATCCACAAGCTCACCATCAATACGAGGAAGGAGAAGTATCGCATCCGTCATCTTCACTGACCGGAATGCGGTCCGGGTACTTAGATCGGATGCGCTGCGCTTCGGCCTGACGCTTCTCTGTAGAAATCGGACAAACGGAATCCATCATTAGCAGTTCCAGCAAGATTCACTCCACGAGTATTCGGAGAACGCACCAAATGGGTGTTCCTTCTTAAACGAGCTCATGATCGTCTTGCGATGGGATTTCTTTGACAACACATCGCACATGTTAGCGTCTCTGCTCATCCCCTTCGGCGCTGTTCCTGCGGATGGAACGGTTCGACGCAACGAAGAACCGTTCTCCGATCTCCGTCGCCGAGGCGAGGACGATCGTCGACTCGTAGAAGAAACGAGATCCTGTACGCACCGTAGATTCGCGGGGAGATTGCTTTCCTTGGTCTATCCAGGACTAGTCGTCAACACCCTGCTTCACGCGTCGAGAGAGGTTTCTTTCGCTTCTGGAGGTTTTATTCGAAGCTGACTGAGGGTGGGTTGGTTGCCTTCTTGGTTCTTCCAGAGACGCGGAGCAGGGGAGAGGACTAGAGGTGATCTCAGTAAATCACTATTAATTAGGATTAATTTAAGGCTACGTTTGTTCATTGGAATACATGTATGAGGAATTCTCCCTGATAAATAGGTAAATAAATCAGGACTAAATGTCATTAAAACTGGGTATCTGATTGAGGACGAGAGCCCAACAGACCAACACTCTTGTCTGGAAGAGGAGCACTCCTGTGCGACAATCTGAGGCAAATCTGAGTCTGACTCCGAGTCTATCAGATGGAACGTCGCAGGCTTCTTCGCTATGGTGGAGATGCCAAGGCTATGAGAATAATTGCATTTCTAAACGTAGTGTAGACGAGTTCACAGTTGTATCCATGAGAAAGGCACGAGTGCTGCTGTTGATTGTACTGGAACCTCCACTATAGGAACCTATCCGTAGCAAACTACTGCTTGACCAGCTGCTTTGACCAACCTTCTCTTCAACTTGATCGATGGATACCAGAAAACTATAACCTGAAAAATGAGATTCACAAACCACGAAAACTGTTCTAGTGCCTCGTCATCGTGACAAGTGCTTCGTCGCGTGGGGAATTTACGGTGTGTCATGCAGCCACTATAGGCTCAAGCGATGCAGCATTGCGGGACATGGGACGATGGGCGAAACCAAGATCGGCGTCACGTTCGCTGGTGCCACCCGACACCATCTGATTGGCCTGGATCAAAATCTTCAAAACCAGGCAGCACAATTTTCCCTTCGCCCAAAATATACTTTTCAGAAATCACCTACCCCTCTGTAAGAAAAGAACTTTGTTTCGCACGTTTGTGTGATCAAACAAGAGCACCTCGAAATTTACCGTGTCCAAATCGTTTATGACGCAACTTTGTGCTCGATTTTTAGGGCGATAGCCCTTTTTTGGGATTGGCCGCTCCTTTTTGGGCATGCTCCTCTCGTTGGCCCGGCCGCCCCCACTGCCGTTTTCCTCCCCCTTTGGTTTTCTCCAAACCAAGCCACAGCGTTTTTCTTCCTCGCACAACCAGAAGACCCGCCCGACCAAAGCGTCGCCCAGTCCCGAATGTAAGCATCTTGTCAACGCGCCGCAGAAGATTTACCTCCTCCCCTCCGCCATGGATCGCTCCGATCGTCCTCTTCTGTCCTCTCCACGCTGTTCGTCGGTATCTTTACAGGAGAATGAAAGTGAGACGGCTGAGAAGAAGATATGCGCCACGTGGATCGCATCTCACACGACAGGAGGCGGAGGAGAAAATCTTCTGCAAAGGATACAGATGGAGGAGATGTTAATGATTGTGTTGTGTGTGAATATCTATAGTTGATCTTCAGGTGCCATCATGAACCCAGAATAGTACGTGATGCAATGCTGTTGTGTAGAGGCAAATAAGGATGGTGTACTGACGTGTATGTATGACAATTCCAGCGACTACCTCTTCAAGCTCCTCCTTATCGGTGACTCGGGCGTCGGCAAGTCGTGCCTTTTGCTCCGTTTCGCGGACGATACGTACACGGAGAGTTACATCTCGACCATCGGTGTTGACTTCGTACGTCGTTCAGTACTTGACCACGCTGAGAACAGGACAGAATATTTATGATATTTTATGGTTGTCTAGAAAATCCGAACGATCGAGTTGGATGGCAAGACGATCAAGCTTCAGATTTGGGATACCGCCGGCCAGGAACGTTTCCGCACGATCACTAGCAGTTACTACCGTGGTGCACACGGTATCATTGTCGTGTACGATGTGACGGACCAGGAGTCATTCAACAACGTCAAGCAATGGCTGCATGAAATTGATCGGTACGTTCATGCTTTTTGGGTATCGAATTCATGGAAGAAAACCAGATCATGCTGACTCCTTGTGGTGGACCATCAGATATGCATGCGAGAACGTCAACAAGCTTTTGGTTGGTAACAAGAGCGATCTCACAGCCAAGCGTGTAGTTTCGACCGATGCTGCCAAGGAATTTGCCGAGAGCCTCGGTATTGAGTTTTTGGAGACCTCGGCCAAGAATGCGGCCAATGTTGAAACGGCGTTCATGATGATGGCAGCGCAAATCAAGAAGCGAATGGCGAACGCTCCGACGGCCACCAAGCCCAATGCTGGTGTGCGTCTTGCACCGGGTCAGCAGGTTCAGCAGAACAAGTCGGGCTGCTGCTAATTTTTCTAGCAACAGCCGAGTGGCTTGACGAAATCCACAGTTCCACGCGGTTGACGAGTGGGGCTCGGAAGCAGTTCTGGTGCTCTACGATGTGGAGAGACAATCGTGGCGTCTGTGCTTTTTACTTCTTTTTGTTAAGGACGATATCTGCTATGGCGGCTTTGATAGAGAGGTAGAAAGACGGATGACTACGTTCTACTCCGCACCGAAGCTGTAGTCGTGACGCATATATTCCCCCTCTATATCGCACATTTTGCATTTTACCTTATTGGTTTATTGCGTGGAGTTGTCTGTCTTTGTTGAGGTTAAGGCTCCTGCCAAGACGTTTGCACTGGCATCTTTGTACACAAGAAAGTCAAATTCAGGTAGTTTCTTGCCGTGCTTGACCGACTGGAGAATCCATTCTGCATGCACCACGTTGAGACATGTCAGTCAACGCAAAGACAACCATATTACCTGGTCGAACGCATTTGATCTTGCCGCAACTCTGTCAACACATCAGAGAAGACGAGGATGAGCAATGAGGTAATACAGTAGTGGTACTGAGAATCAAGACCACGGACCTTCATGAGCTTGTCTGCTTTGGCGCCACTGAGGTTGCAAGCAACAATATGGGTCACGCGAGTTACTTGATACTCCCGACTACATACAACTACCACATTCAGTCGAGCACATGTCATTGGTCACTCGTCGTCGAGATGCCGCTCACGCCATATTGCCACCATGTTCTTGGACGAGCTTGATCAGGTAGTATCTACAGAGAGTGTAAATGCTAAACCCTATACATATGCGCATATGAACGCATCCCATGACGTACGACGAGATGTTTCCGGTTCGACCATTGAAGTACATACGACAACCCTACATTACCACCATCAGTCCTTCCACTCACCCCACCACATTAACGCGATACATACCTTGAAGATCTGAGGGACATCACCGTTCCCGTGGTCACTGAATGTGTCTGATCAAATATTGTGTGTCAGCTTGAGCCGCTGATATTACAATTTGTTGGAACCAAAACATACTGGAAGCCTTGGGTTTTGTCGTCAGTGGCTTTTCTATTGGCACCGCTGGAGCAAAAAACGTCTCCCGCTTCTTACGTTGAGCTTCCAACTGTTCTTTTGTAGGCTTGTTGTCCCGTACGCGACGTTCATGACGCGATGTTGGTCCCGATGGGCCATTCACGCTAAACATTGTTGGAAGAGAATGTTGCCGTTTGTGCCTCTTGAAAAGTTGGCGCCAAATCAATTTTGACAGGGAACACTAACTTATGATGCTACATTGATATGTGGGACAGAGGATAGAACGCTCCACAATTCCCATAGCTTTGAGCTCCCCACTGCAACAGACCAAGATGAACTTCTTACGTGGACACTCGTCGGCCAAGTCGCCCCCGCCAGCGCCACCACATGAGTTTGGTGCCCCTACGTACGGCGCGTATGATCCCAACCACCCACAGGCACTGGTACAGCGTCAGACGCCTGTGACCAGCATCGACACGGAGCATAACGACATGATCTACGACATTCAACTCGATTACTATGGGAAACGTCTCGTGACGTGTTCTGGGGACCGTACGTTCCGCGTGTATGACGTTTCGAATGCGACGGCACCACCTTCGAGTGCCCCAGCACAAGCGAAAGGCACGACGGAGAATGCGAATGTACCCGAGACGATGCATGTGCTCCAAGCAGTAGTCCAGTTACCAACCGACTCCGCAGCACCGGTGCATCGTGTTGTGTGGGCACATCCAAAGTACGGCAGTGTCATTGCCCTTGCAAGTCAAGATGGACGTGTGTATGTGTACCGTGAAGAACTAAACCCTCATGGTGGTGAAGATACTGAATGGCACGTGAAATACGTTCATACGTTTCATTCGCAAAACGTGACGAGTATTGCGTGGGCACCTTATGAATATGGATTGTGTCTTGCAATCGCAAGTGCTGATGGCCAAGTATCATTCCTCACACGTCTTAAGGAAGGTTGGGTCACGACGTCATCGTTTGTGAACTCGCAAGATGGCGCCGCTTGCATGTCTGTGAGTTGGGCGCCGTACAATTCGTTGGGATCACAGGGACCGTCGGGTCCCATCCAACGCGTCGTAACAGGCTCGACAAATACAGCCGTGACTGTGTGGCAATTCTCTCCAGAAAGCAATGCATGGGTCATTGTGGGCTCACCGTTGTATGGGCACAACGACTGGGTGCGGGACGTGGCCTGGGCACCCAACGTTGGCATTCCTGCAAATTTGATTGCATCAGGTTCGGATGACCACACTGTACGTGTCTGGTCTCAGACCGACGCCAATGGCGAGTGGAGCGAACATGTTGTGCATACGTTCCGTCATCCTGTGTACAGAATAAGCTGGTCACTTACGGGCTCGGTGTTGAGTGTCGCGGCAGGGGAAGACGAGGTTACGTTTTGGAAACAACGTCCAGATCATTCGTGGATTCAACTCTCGTCGGTCAACGATCAAGGTGCCAAGGCAACAGCCTAGAAACAACAGATTCCGAGATTTTCGCCATCAGGAACGAAAGAAAACTAATGAAAAAACAAATGCATGTGCTTGTGTTTCGGGATCAATCGCAGCATTTGTGGTTTTCTCTACGACGTGTGATACGTCCGCATCACAAACGACGTAACATCGATCAGTTGGAAATGTTCACTCGCGCCATCCACGAGTTTCTTGTCGGCTTCGGCAATACGTAGACACATTTTCGCCTTTTGGGTATCCGAGAGTTTGGGATGTGCCAAGATATCGGCACTGAGTTGTTCCAAGATCGTGACCACGGGATATCCTGCCATGAGAATATTTTCCACTTCGTTTTTCATCTTGTCGAAATTATTAGAAGCCACGGCTGTCCAGAAAATCTCGAGAATCTCGGGCGGGGCAAGCTAATAGACAATTTCCAAACATTAGTCGTAATCTTTACCGCCAACACGAAAGTACGCACCCCGGCGACTGCGAGAACATCGTCACGGGTAATAGCAGCGTCACCAGACAATTGCTTGGCACTTTGAAGCGTATTGATGGCTTTACGCATGTCGCCATTCGAGCAATCGAGCAGTGTATCGAGGACATCGTCATCGGTAATCCGTACTTTTTCTTCTTGACAAATGTATCGGACACGTGTGGCCATGGAGCCTTTTTCAAGCGGCGCAAAACGAAACTTGGCACATCGTGATGCAATTGGTTCGATGATACGACTCACATAGTTACAGATCAAACAAAAACGTGTGACTTTGGAGTAATTTTCCATCATGCGACGCAACGCCGATTGCGCGTCGGTGGTCATGGAATCCGCTTCGTCCAACACAATGATCTTGAATGGTGGCATGCCACTGGAGGAGCTACTAATGGCACCTTGAGCAAAGCTCTTGACTTTTTCGCGTACAACCTTAATGCCACGATCATCGGAAGCATTGAGTTCGAGAAAGCGACCATTCTTCCGAAAGTCAGGACCAAACAATTGCCGCGCAACGGCAACAATTGTCGATGTCTTGCCTGTACCTGGTGGACCATAGAACAACAAATGTGGCAGTTGACCGTTTTGGATTGACGTCTTGAGCGTGGCAACGACATGATCTTGGTGGGAAATTTCGTCCACATTCTTGGGACG
>JAADWU010000169.1:0-17035 GCA_023336255.1 Pythium graminicola
CGAACGTCGTACGCTAATGCGTTTGACTGCGAATGATTCGTGTCTCGTGCTGAACGCGACAATGTTGACGGAAGGCGACAGTTTGCAAAGTGGCGGGCTCCTCTACTTCCATGTAGGCCGTACCCAACGTGCTGCGTGGCTTCGTCCATTGAGGCGTTTGTGTATTGGCGACAGTGGAGTGGTGATAAAGGCAAAGGAGCGCGAGGGCACAGGAGCACTTCTGAAAGTGTCTTCATCTGGTGTGATCGAATCGTTTGCGTTCTGTGCCGATGGCAAACGTGTCATCTTTCACGTCACGGGAAAGTCCAGGACGGTCTTGTGGGTGGCTAGCAGTGTCTCTGGCCAGGTCATCATGTGCATTGACGAGTTTTCGTGGATCCCAGATCCAGTCCTGATGTTCACTACTCCAGTAGAAGACCTCATGCTCAACACGATCTGTTTCGCATCGTCAAAGACAGCTTACGTGAGTGTGCGAACACTAACCGAAGTCAACGACAACCGACGGTTGCGTTGTATACTAACCACACAGGAAGAGTCAACACAAACCCAGAGCCAGAGTGTATCTGCAATCGCGATGACGAGACAGTTGGTCTTTGCCGCATTAGAGTCTCGGAACATTGCGGTGTGGTGTATCGATCAAACGATAGAGCACAACGATCGAGTTCCCGTTGCTTTGATCCAGCAAGCACACTGCGCTATTCGACAGCTATCATTGTTTTGTCAAGAGTATCGTCAACTCTACCGGGATCCGAAGGCATCTATATCAAGTTCGCTTGTTGTTCCCGAGGGCGAAGACGATTCATTGGCGGATTGGGATCGCAACCTTCCTGGTCATTGTGTTAGAATCGCGTTGTTCTTGTTGGAGAATGACGACATTATCGACGTGGCGGTTGAAAATACATTCTCATTGCACATGATCACAATGGATGTGACGACGAGTATCGCCCAAAACAGTGATCTGCTGTCGGTACCTGGATTCAATCGTGTGGTTCTGCAACCGTCAAGTGTTTTACGAGCTGGTTTCATGGCGTGTACATACCGACCAGACGGTGTGTTTGCGCAAAAGAGTATTCGTGAGCTGCTAACCGATATCAAAGAGAAGCGAGTCCTTCACCAGACCCAAAGTGATAGGGAGAAGTTTGCGCAAGGATACAAAGACTCGGTGGATCTCTATTGGCGCTGCTACTATCGACGAAACGATTCGTCGGACTGTATGGTCGCCACATCTGAAAGGTATGCGAGTGCTCGAACGTCACTACCAGAACAAGTTACGATGATTGGAGCCGTGGGTTCTCTTCGTGGAAAATCAAAGGCACAATCGGTTTTACAATTGTGGCACTTTTCGACTTCCAACGCCAACCACGCAAATGATATAGATGCATCCAAACGGATCGTGTGGGAATTTGAAGCATTCCGAATCCGGCGTCAGAGGAATTTGGACAACATGCAACAGCAACGCGTTCGTATTGCTGCTCTACAACAAGCGATTTACACTGATGTCCAGCACATACTACAAAGGGTTTTCGACATTGGCGATAGTGCAAAGGAGCGCGTTGCAGAAGCCATGCTCGTCAAAATCGAACAACTGTGCTGGTTGGCAGCGGTTGATATGCGATGCCAAAGTGACCCTGTGGAGCAGTACATGCAGCAATTCTTTGGTGATCAATCTAGAACGTTGAGAGCGGGTGCTTTGGCTGCGGCACTTCAGGACGCTGATTCGCGTGAGTTTCGACCGTGGTCTCGACGCTTACAAACTTCTCTTCCTATCCAACGAGACGGCATGGTGACTTTGAACGATGCCGTTTTGTTGGTACGTCAATTGCGACGCGACTTTCTGTCCATTGAAAGCCTGTGTGATCTTGTGGAGGCCTTGGGCATAGTGAATCAGTTTACTAAGCACCAGCCTAATAGTCACCAAGACGATGAAGTTGATTCAGCATCCAGAGCGATCATCATCCAGCACTTCACCGCCTTTGTGCTGTCACGACGCGTGGTTGAGGAAGGTCAGCCGTCACAAAATGTCGACAGTGACTACCACGATCTCCTCACACTCATTCCGCCTCGAGTCGCAGTCGAGTTTATTTTGCGCTCTTGTGACGTAGGCGACCGACTTGAAAAATGTATCGACGTCATCTTTGATCGCACAACCAGTGATAAACAGCAGCGACAGCAAGTAGACAGTGACTTCACAGACCAAGCAACAAATCCAGAGGAAATGTATGCGCAGCTTTTGCTCCGCAGACGTCTTCGGAAACGCATCGAGACTGCAGAACAACGCCAGACATCAATCCACCAACAAGGCGTTGTTACACCACTTGAGACAAGAGTACGACCCTCCAAGATGGAGTATCTACGTCGTATTCTCAAAACTTCGTTGCCGAGTGTCACGCCCTCAGTGGCGAGCATCACTCTGTGTGTTCCAGTCTCACTCGTGCGCATCTCCAAGCGACTGGTTGTTGACGCTGAAGGTGGGCTCGTTAGTTCCGGGGGCAAGATACCTTTATCAATTGTCCTAGAGGATGCGGAGCCCCAATCACCGCAACGCCTTCGCTGCTATCACCAGGAAATGGCATTTTATCGGCGTGTCCAGGAGTGGAAAATGCGTGAATTGTTTCTTCCCGTCGTATTCTCTGCCTCGGACCTTCCAGTGTTTCGTTCGGAAAACTTACCAGCAAAGGAATCCCCGTACCGATTTGTCTGTGAGTCATTGGGTGGATGGCACACACTGACCGCGTGTATCCACAGTATTCGCTCCCTTCAGTTCGATTGTTCGTTGGTATATTGGCAGAAGATGATCGTGTTTTGGTGTCGTCAAGTGCTTCTGGGGTTGGTCGTGCTAGAAGAAGATGGCTGGAGCCTTGCCTCCCTCACGACCGACGATGTACTCATTTCACCTGACGGAAAACATATACGATTAGCCAGACTCGACCTAGTCGACAACCGAAGTGAAGGACAAAGCTTGCACTTCACATTGTTTGGTGAGTTTATTCTTTGCACGTGTCAAGCGCTGACGGGCGAACGATCGATAACAGCAACAGACATGAGCCCCAAACAATTGCAGCAACAACTACTGGAACTGTGGTCTCTGGCCTCCGATGATACAGTCGCACCTTCCACCACTGAAGTTGCTGAAATGCTCCAGGATCAACAAGTGTCTTCCAGCTTCCAGCTTATCATGTCCGCAGCCTTGATTTCACTAGAACCACCAACATCTCGTTTTTATCCTACCAAAGCCAGTATCCTCTGGGCTCTCGCCTTTGTGGACGTTGACGAAGATCCCCCCGAGGCGCTTACAGCTGAACTTTCGTGGATTGTTTCCTTTCATGCACACGTCAAGCCATTTGTACTCGATCCACTACGGTACTTGGCCGACGAATCACTTGATACTCAGAGTGGTGCGACGCTGTTGGCGCGAACTGGAACAGAACTGAGTGCTGCTTTCAGTCGCCTTATGGGACTACCGAATCAAGCGTCGTGGGCGGACCCAATCAAGCGGACGGCGCTGGCATGGATTCTCCAGCACCGAGTGCTCAAACGATTTACACACCTCAGTGTGTCGTGCTTTGAAACGTGTCTCCGAAACGGTGATCGTGAAGGCGCCAATCAAACGACCCACGCCACTCTTGACTTGCTATGCAGCTTGCTCGCTCTTGTGGAGACCAGAGAAACAATGTGGGGTTTGCTGACTGAAGCCACGACACAGAAACTCGTTCACGACGCGGTTCGTGCACTATGTGTCTTGTGTGGTGCAGGATCGATGTCGTCAAAGCCAAGTCCGGCAATTGCAGCTGCTCTATGGCGTCTGAGCGAGTCATCTTTTCGGGAACTGATTGGCATCAACGCACAGGAACGATACCCGAATGTGCTACGCTTCTTGCGTACACTGACACCATCACTGGATGAGACTGTGGCGATCAACATGGAACCATCCGGACAAAAGCCATCAAACCCAATTAACGCCACACTTGTGCTTTGGTGGCGACAATCGTGGTATGGTACACAACGCTTTGCACTTCCTCAACGACTTTCCTGCTCGATAATCGTTGGCAAGCATGCCTCAAAGATCAGGCTGGATGAGCTGACGCTTCTCTATCACATGCTTGAGCTCCGTTTCAATGCCTCCAGTGCTGCGACCACCTCTGCTCCCAAGTTCCGACTAACAGCGCTGCAAGCTTGGTTTTCGCCTCAGTTTCTCGACCGAAAGACAGCTTTTCCACTCGTTTTTGCACACGAGCTCACTGCGCGTGTGTGGCTTCGACTCGACATGACCTCAACAGTATGTGAATGGCTTCGAGATTCGGATGATCGTGTCGTCTACGTCGCTCTTTCGATATTGGAAATTTACACACGAGTACTTCGCCTCGAGTCACTTCCTGTGTATGGCCACGAGCAACATTATTTCCACGAGACATCGTCCGCACGTAAAGTCGCAGTCGAGCTCATTGCGAGTCCATCCATCACAACCGAAATCACACATACTCTGACTCGACTCGTGCGGGGACTCAAGATTGCAGGTGAATCGGCAGTGTCAGCAGCTATCAGCAGTCGCTACAGCGTCCGTGGCATGCGAGCAGCAGACCCAGTTGGACTCTTTTGTGTGACAATGTCATTTCTCGTCAATTGTCTCCACGGTGGGAACGTCTCCACACGGCATTGGATCTCGTCCGGACTGAGTGCGTTGGTGCTGTCGCACGCAAAAGCCAAATCGCTGGTATTCATCAAAACTATCGATGCAAACTGGATGAATCACGATGTTGGCATTGCCATGAGCAAGCCACATGGTGAGCGTCGCACGTTGTCATCGTGGTCGGTGTTTTCAGGCATCGCTCAGGTGTCTTTGCTTCAGAAGATTTCACCGTTTGAGCTCTTAATGCGTGAGCTAACGATCCACACAGCCCCTCACAATACGATTCTGCTTCAACACTTACGATCGACATCATCCACGTTTCGCCAATTGATCGATTCGTTCGGAACAGCAGCCAACGCAAGTGTTCATTTGATTTTGAATCCCGACTTTGGAGAACTCAATCACGTGTGGGAGATTGTTCAAGACGTCGAAGAGAACGATGGCACACTCCAAGAGAAAGCACAAGCGATCGACTACATCACCGCAGTCTTATCGGTTTGGTTGAGCAGTCAACGCTCTGGGATTCCACTTCCGATTGTAGTCGAAAAGACGTGTGGCGTCGCATGGTCGTGGCTGATCCAGAGCTGGCGAGCTGTAATCGCTCGCCAAATTACTACCGATGCCGATGGTGAGACCAGTGGATATCAAGCCGTGGTTGTTGCTGGTTTGCGTTTGGCACATTTGGTTGCTCTTCATACCAACCTCACTATTGCTGAGCTGTTGCAGTTGACAACGATCCCACACGACCACATCGAGGCCGATGATGACTCCAGTGTGACCGACTCAACCGTATTTGAGTCTTTGCTTTCCTTTCTTCACCGCACAACAACGATTTCAAATCCGTCTTCATCCCTAGCAACCCTTTTCCGCTTTGGCGTAGCATTCACTGAAGCAATCGTGACCGAAAACCCCACTCAAGAAGAGGAAGCACGTACCCTCACGTTGTTATTGCGTGGTTATGGTGTCCGAGGTCTTGCTCGTTTGCTGCGAACCGATTCCACGACGTTTGCGCGGTCTGCAATGGGAAAGAACTACAATTCAGCACTATGCTATGCTGTCCGTACGCAAGTACGTCTTTGGGGAGCGCTTCTCCGCCACGGCAACAGTGATATTGCCCGGGCAATCGTGGACGATGGGCTTCTTGAGTATTGGTTCGTCCATATCTTTGATAATGACATTTTGCTCCAGCGTCAAGAGAACGATGAAGATGACAACGATGAAAACGACGCTGCCGTGGCAGTGGTGAATGGTCGTCTCAAAGTTCTCGCGTTCTTGGAGATGCTTATTCATGCCAGTGTGTGGCTCGATCATCAAATGTCCTTCACCATGCAATGTCTCGTGGGCGATTTGGTCAAGACTGTGCTGTTGCATCGCACAATCCAACAAGAAAAGCTACGCGCTCTAACCTACTCGCAGTTTCTGCGGACCCATCACAGTCGTTATTCCGTGCTCGCGAGTCTTGCGGCTCGTATGGTCGCAACCGCCAAACGATTGGTGCAACTTGTATGCTGTCTGAGCATCGATACTGCTACTGGTGGTATCGATCATGCGATGCTGACTGTTTTTGAAGCCTCTGGGATTCCAGAGGAGATTGTGTCATGGCATCAACAGAGTGAGCCGCTTCTGGACACGACAACGCGCGAGTCTCAGCTGGTCAACGACTTCTGGGAAACATGGCCCGAGGCTTCAGCACGCTTACCAAGCAACCAGCGACCAGGACAAGTCCAAGAAGTCGTCATGATGGCCCGTCCACCTCCCATCACGATCCCCACCGAAGTACCATCAGTACAACGTGGCTTACCGAATAACCAGCAGTCAGAATGCACGCCAAACCAGCGATCGAAACGCAGTAACAACCAACCACTGCCTCGAAAGTACCCAGAAGCGACGGAATCATCAGCTATTCCTCTGGATGAACTGCTCGTGTGCCTGGACAGTGATATTCCCCTATTCGAGTCTATTTTTCAACGCCACGCCGTCACGTCGAAGCAAGAGAAACGAATCGGACCAAGTCGGTTGACAGCGGCCTTGCGCGAGTGCGGTGTATCCACGACCGTACCTCTTCCGCCGTCGTCACCACTGTCTTTTTCCGGATTTCTCCTCACGTACGCACGTCACTCTGGACTTGAATCGAGATGGCGAGAGTCGAGAGGTCAAGAAGTCGTGTTTGTACGGTTACTGCTGTCCGGGCAGTGGACAACCATCCCCACGACCTACTGGACATCAGTCCAGAGCTTGGTTGCCAACAACAATTCTCAAAGTCACGTCATTGATACATTTCTCTCGCTCCATACCGGCCTCTTTGCTCGCTTCGAATTGCTGCAGCTCGTGGAGACAACAGTCAATGTGAACAATGCCGTTGCAAAGCACGTGATGAGTCCAGCCGACGTAAAGCGCCTGGCTGCGGTTGTATATACTGAGGCCACGCAACGTTCGGTCCCTCCAAAGCTGTTGCTGTCGCCAGAACGAGTGGTCTCCCCTCCACGAGCAGGTGTCGTACCAGTCTCCCCTGTCCGAGTTGCGGAGATCACGATCCCTCAGCGAATATCCACCCAGAGTCCTCGGCAACGAGTAGAGTATCCGAAGAGAAGAAATGATGGAGGAGGAGCGGAGTGCTGGCGTGAGAGCCTCGTGCAGACACTGGTGAGTATTGATGTGGACTCGACCAAAGCGATGTTGAAGGAATCAGGCCGGGCGGAGCGGAATAAAACGAAGAAAAAAAGAGGAGGTGAACGACTCAACCGACGAGAAGTCTTAGATGTCGAGGGGGACGCAGAGGATTCTCTGGGTTCCAGTGCATACTCTTCGTTTAGCGATCGTGACAGTGAAAACGAACGGAGGATCAAGAGGAAATTGAGAGCGAAAACGAAGAACCACAAGCCCATTCAAGTAACGGAGGCCAAATCCCAGCGGAATTCAAACTCCAGCGGAGAAGAAAATAAAGATGAGAAGGAAAAGAAAATGGACGATGGGTCCTCCTCTACCTCCTCTGATAGACCACGCCCAAGGAGAGAAGAATCCCCACGGAGGACGAATAGTTCCTCCGATTCAAGTCGATCATCCAAGCGCCAGCATGTCCGAAAGTCTAAACACGTTAGACGCATTTCAACCACTAGGACCAACATCAAGCCTCAACCACGTATAGACGATGCACCGACCGCGCTGCGCCAAGTCTTTGCCAAGTATGATGTGGACGGCGACGGTGCGATTAGCTTTGCGGACCTACGCTGGGTCATCGGCCCCAGTGTACCAGGCATCGAACTACAACAGTGGATTGCTGTGAAGGACCGACGTGGAGTTGGTGCCGTGGATTTTGACGATTTCGTATTTGCGTTTGGGCACGAATCTGGATGATTGCGTGAGGAATTGATTGCAATGGGTTCGCGGTGGCTACAGTTGACCAGTCCACAGACCCACAGTTACGGTGCCATCCACATTGAAATATTGAGTGAGGTCTGTCCATTGGCGATATTACAGTACAAAGTTTCTCGTTTGTGTGGGTTCCGAATGTGTGTCCAACACTTTGTGGAATCTGTCCCTTCAAGATTAACCCACTGAGACGGTGGTTCAAATAGAAGCCTGTCTAGAAGGTGCAATTTGAGGGTGGTGGGATGACCAAAGTCTATCCACACTCTGGACCTAAGGGACCTTCCAAAGTTTCAGGTGGTAGAAGCGCCAGGAACAAGCCAGACTGCAACCTCGCCACAACGCTTCACTATTCAGCAAAGCAAATCCTCCATCCGATGCTGCCAAATGCAACATCAACCCGACTGCTTAAGTCTCTTGAGCCGTTCACAAATGCAGCGAAAACAGTTGTGCAGTTGTAGAACAAATTCTATTGAAGGGGTGTCATGTGTGAAGGGTCAATTTGGGGTGTTTGTTCGAATAACTGGACTGACTTGCCCTACCCGCTCCACACGTTGATATCGTGATGCGTTTTGGAAGCGGAATATGAATATTTACCATAAAACCTAGCCCTTTTCTTCAGTGCTCCAATAAAATATCGAGTAGTTCAACCCGTTTTACGAAATTTCGGATGCGTCAAGACATTTTGACAAGGAAACTCGAGAAAACACAATAGGAAGCCTCTGAGACTTTATGTTTTCAGTCCACATCGGACAAAGCCAGGGCATGTCCCCTCAACTGACAACTTGAGTGTAAGTCACCCAGCTACGGTGTGCTCGTTGTAGAAGGAACCCCTCTCTCCCTTTACCACGGTCCCAAACACGAAAGCGTCGCCATCGTCCGCGCGGACGTACGCTTGGTCCAAGGACACGACGGAATAGCCGCCAGGGACAACCCAGAACGCATTCAACTCTGGACTTTGTCCGGAGTATATAGATTAGCCCCATGGTCGGCAAAGCAGGATCTGGTAATCTTTTCGGAGCTTTAGGCGCAGCGTCCTCGCCGCTCGCACCTCCTTCAATCTACGACGCGTACCCGTTAACTCTCCGCTCCGTAGTGACCCCACCGCCATTCGAACGCGCTCGATCGCAGCAGCACATTCGTGACGACACGACAGATTTTGGTGGTCAGTACGAGCGTGACCTGTTGGAACACTCGCGAGAGGACGATGACGATCTCCATGCCACTGACGATGTATCGTCGTTCGACACATCGTCGTCTGCGTATCAGCGGCAGCGTGGCGAACGACGGTCGGCGACGATGTTTTCCCGGTTCGGCAAATTCACGGGTGAAGTGTACGAGACCAAAGAGCGGTCTCGCATGATCAATGTGCTGAAGCGGCGTAGCCGCACGCACGCTACAGACGGAGGAGGTGGTGGAGCCCACAACGGATTGGTCGCAGCATCCGCCAAGTTTACAGCGGACGATGTCCTCCGTGCTGGAATACTCACGAAACAAGGGTCGTGGAGACGCAACTGGAAAACGGTATCGTGCCCTCCCTTAGACGCGTCTAACTATCAACTTGGTCTAACGTTCTATTGATTTCAGCGTTTTTTCATCCTACGTAGTGACTATCCAAGTCTAAATTACTACAAATCGGAAGAAAAGCTCGAACTCCTCGGATCAGTGCCGATTACCGGCGATACACTTGTCCTAGACAAGAGTGCGACCGGTGGTCATGCGCCGTTTCGTTTCCAATTGCGAACTGACGCGTTCGGCGCGTCACTACTCCTAGAGACCGAGACTCGCGACAATCAACAGCGCTGGATGGATGCATGTCAAGATCTCGTCGATGCATTGCGGGCTGAAAAATTTCGCCAGTCGACTCTGACTGTTGATCGTGATCCGACCACAGCTCGTCAAGCCAAACGTGAAGACCAACGCACACGACCGTCCCTCGCGAGTACTATGCGCTCCAGTGTGTCGAACTCCACACTTATGTCAACGTCAGCTCCGAGTGCATCACACATGCGTGACTCGACACCTGGACGGATACGGGCAAATCATGCAGGGACTAGACCCAGTTCGTTGCGGGACATACAGAGTGGACGGGACTTTACGGGAGTAGACGCATCATCGGACGAAGAAGAAGGGAACCACAAAGAAGAGTACGACGATGATGATGACGACGATCTATGGGCGACGGGCCGGGACAATTTTTTAGTCGTGTTGGATGAATCCACTCGTCAACAGAATTTGCAACAGATCCAACAAACCCAAATGACCCGTCGGGCCAGTATTGGATCGAACCAGTCCAGAGTTCCGGATACGATCCCGAATCCCAATCCACCATTCGAACTCGTTCTCGAACTCGTGGTCGGCCGACAAAGCAAACTTTTAAGTCGCAGTGAAGCGACGGGGGATAAACTTCGGTGTTTCGTTAAAGTCGTCGGGTATATTGCCGCGTCTAAACGATCGATAGACCTCGGCACAACCGATGCTGTGCGGATTGCCGCCTCGGCGTCGGCCAATCCTGATGGTTCTGCGTCCCCCGTGCGCGTGGCGTTTAGCGTGGTCTTACCAGCGGATCTCGACCGTGTCGATCAATTGCGGTTTACGGTCTATCGAACAATATCGTCTAAATCTAGTCGAGCGACCGTCGGACTTGGTCGGTGTTTTGTGGACGATGCCTTTAAAGGTCTCGGTGCTCCACGACTCGTGGCATTAGCCGAAAAAACTTCGTCGTTTCCGGATTTACGTGCGTCTAAACCTGAGTTACAACCCCTCGATAGTAACGCCATGCATCTCGTGGTCCAAGCCTTTCCCTCGCTCGCGCCACAACTCGTCCTCCAAACTTCAGGTATTGATATGGCGTCGGCCAAGTATTTACTCCCAACGATGCTCCCAACAGATGCCACACCCAGTGATTTTGCCGCGATCCCCAGTCAAACGACCCGTCTCATGGACAATGGAAGTTTTCTTGCCACGTCGAGTGAATCCGGAGCGCCACCGAATGCACGATACATTGTGGTGGATGAGATTTTGCGTGCGCCACGATCGACATTTGCCATGCCACTGGCGTTCCTCGAGTTTCTTGAAGAGACAGCT
This sequence comes from Pythium graminicola, assembly GCA_023336255.1. Classification (NCBI taxonomy): domain Eukaryota; phylum Oomycota; class Peronosporomycetes; order Pythiales; family Pythiaceae; genus Pythium; species Pythium graminicola. Next base: position 11,081 of record JAADWU010000169.1, read on the forward strand.
CTGGAACGGACACGTGTGTTGCAAAAACAAGTGGATGCTGAACGAGATCAAGAAACGACGTCGATGTTGGCCTTTGAACTCGAGTTTTATCGTAAAAAATTGGAAGAATACTTGCGTCAACGTCAATTCCTCATGAAACAAGAGAAACGATTGTTGGAAGAAGCCAATGATCATCAGATTTTCCAGTATGTCGCCGATCAAGTTGTTCAAATGACCACAAAATCCACCAAGAATGGGGAGGCGACGGAAGCGGCGAGTCCTGCTGCCGGTGAAATTATGGCACCGTTCAAACGGAGTACCTACAAATCGATTGATCTGTGGCAGTTTGTCCCAACCAACATGCAAGATCAATTCCTCTGTGCCCACCAGCCTGTGCATGGCACCGAAAGTCCAACCCAACCGTTTGTGTGGCACACCATGACTATGGGCTGCCCCGCTGCCCACACTAAGGGGTTTGCAAGTGGTGGATTTCCACTCACGACATCTGTGCTTGATGCGTCACGACCAAGTCAGCCAGTATTCGTGTCATGCGATGACGAGAATGCTTTGACAGCTAGTGAACACGATCTCTTTTCACTCGAATCTTCACAGTTTGAGAGTAGCCTGCGTCGACGGAGCCGCACGAGCTTGAGTATGACAAATCGCACATCCAACAGCAGTAACAGTAATCCAGCCAACGACAGCAGCAACAACGATTCGGTTGGAGCCCTGAAACAGCGTCTCGAACTCAAGGACCGACTCGACATCATCGCGAGCCAGGCGCTTGCGGCGACGATCGCGTGTATTACGGCATCACTCGACCTAGCAGTTGCAGGCAGCGAAATCCATCGACTCCAACTCTCGAACGCAGCGAAATGGGGATTTCTCATGCATTTTGAGTCACTCTTGAGTACTCAAGGCAAAGAAATTGGTATGCTGGAGGATTTCGCCGCTGCTGCCAAGTGGCTTAGAAATGTCTACGTTCAATTTCGACGGCACAATCCGACGGGGACGTCAGCAGGGCAGTATTTTTCCGTCAAGAATTATGCGCCACCCGAGCGACGTGGCGTTGCCGGTGGTACGGGTCTTGATGGTGCGTATAACCCATCGGCAACGCTGCGGGATCAGTCGTCGACATCGCTACCCACGTCAGTACTCGTGACGATGGGTGTGACTGACGCTCAACTCGCTGTGCTCCCATCGTTACTTGCGACTGGGAAACCATTGCGTGTCCGATGTGTGCTGTTTACTCAGGGCGTGAACGAAAAACAGTCACTTGCGCATGCACTCAAATCCCAGACCGTCAAAGTCCAAGACCGCATCAATCGTGAAAACCTCGAAGAACTCAAAGAAATTTACGGAATTTTCCGACGTGGCCATGGCGGTGACGACCCTCGTATTGCTCGTGCGACGCCACCGTCGGAATGCATCAGTCGGTATTCACTCGAGACCCTGGATGATCTATTGACACGGATTGAACAGCACGTATACGAGAGCTCCTCTCAGTACAAGAAACACGTGGCGATCTTGACCGATACCTCTGATTTCTGTCGTGAGCTTGGTGGGGCTCGGGTGACGTGCTGTAAATCGGGCAAAGACCGTACGGCCATGTCGGTCACCCTGGAACAGACACGACTGTGTTGTTCACGGCTCAAAGTCGCTGCTACTCAAGCCAAGACACTGTGTGCAACCATGCGACTCTGTGGCGTTCGACGGAAAAATGTGTTTCTCAACACCAAGAGCACGAAATTTGCATTCAACGAGATGCAACGCAAGATGTTACCCGACTGCTACAAACCCCCGGTTGGAACGTACAAATCAGGGACGACGTAAGAAGGTTGTAGAATTATAATATAGGGATCAATTAAGATTGGGTCGATGTGCGGAAAAGTCCTGTGTCGAGCAGCCAGGAGCGGAGGTCGGGTGAGATCCATGCCGCCTGGTGGGTTTGAAGAGGGCGAGTATGTGGCCGTGGACGCGATGGCTCCATGATGGAGGAGGTCGGAAGGAAGAGATCGGGGAGTGTGTCGTGAATCTCGTCCTCGTCCTCCTCACAGTGATTGCTGCTGTCACTGTCTTGTTCATCTTCTCTGTCTTCTTCGTCCTCTTGGACATCATTTTCGTCCCCTTCAGCCTGATCCTCACTGCTGCTGGTCCTTCCCTCGCCTTCGGGCTCTTGATCCTCCTCCCTATCATCGACCTCTTCACTCGCTTGTTCGTGCATTGACCGTCTTCTCCTCCGCTCCATCTTGTCTGTAGCATACAAATACATCGTCCTCTGAAAAGACAAGGCTTTCACCTCCCTCGTACGCAGTGCTGCAAACTTGGCCACCAGTCTTGAGCCAGTACTGGCGGCAAAACCCTCATCTGCTCGTGCTTGGGCGTAATCGGTAGATGCGTGGGGGACCCACGTGACGTGAGACGTTTGCCACGTCCGTTTGCCGTCCACGATGACCGCTCCGGTCGGTCTCTTCTTTCTCCTCCGTCTCTTTAGCCGTTTCTTTCGTTTTTTGCGGTGGATTGGTGATTGCAATGCACTTTGTCGTGTATCCATAGGCGGAGGCAGCAGCATTGAAATCTCAAATGTCAAGTGTTCTCTTAGAGGAGCTGTGGCTACGTTCACGATTGGTTCGGGTTTGCGGTGCGGTGAAAGGGAGAGTGCGGAGCAGATGACGTCCACCGCTCCACCCATAGTGCTCCGCTCCTCCCGCTTTTCGATTATCAATTTCTCCAGTACCGAAGGAGACTCCTTTGCTGGTGATTGATCCATAGGAGGTCTCCGCCGTCCTCCCGGCAGTCGTTTCTTCTCAGTGGAGTCGCTTCCCTCCAGATCCACACGGCGAAGTCGCGCCAACAACGCCATCATACCCAGGAAACGCTCTCCCAATCGATGTTGCTCCCCTTGACGAAGGACGTCATCCTCTTGTGCATGTCCATGTCGTTTTCTCCTCCCTCGTGCCTTACGCACCTCAGCTCCTTGGATCTCCTCCTCTGTTCTCCTCCGCAGTTGATCGAGTGGCACAAGTGCTAGCAGAGGTACTCTCCGCTCCACACGCTCTGAACGCGCATACGCTCCTCTCCCTCCTCCTCCTCCTCCTCCTCCTCCAAGCGTTGGCGCGGATGCTGAAGCCTGCATCCTCTTGAAGGATGAAACGCCACACTGCTCCCCTCTAGAAAGCAATATCAACCCATCCTTTACCAGAGGTATGCTAGAACCCAGGTATGCCCTATTCCAGGTTCACACAACCCACCCAATAGTATCGGTGCCAATCGTCGGTTCCAACAGAATCTTCCGTGATGGCCAAGGGTTCCGCTACCAAAGGCCCGTCCGCTGAGGCATCCTCTAAGAAGAAACCTTCGTCCTCCGCTACTACGAATGAAGATGTCCGCCGTGATACGCCACTCCAAGCCATTGTCTTTGCGGATTCGTTCATGGAAACGTTTCGTCCGATTTCCCTCACCATCCCCAAAGTCCTCTTGCCACTCGCCAATGTTCCCATGCTCGAATATTCTCTTGAATTTCTGGTTGCGGCTGGCGTCCAGGAAGTCATTTTGTTTTGTACACATCATGTGGAACAGATTGAACGTTTTGTCAAGACCCAATCGCAAGTTGCCAAGCGCGTGCAAGTGACGATTGTCGCCAGTGCCACGAGTGTCACGGCGGGGGATGCATTACGGGAGATTGATCGACAACAATTGATCCAGAGTGATCCGTTTGTTCTCCTCAGTGGAGATGTCGTGGCGAATGTGGATCTTCAAGCCATTCTTCAAGAGCATACGGCACGCAAGAAGAAGGATCCCAATTGTATCATGACCAGTGTGTTCAAAGAGATTTCACCCCGAGCACTCTCGACCAACATTCGTCCGCTCGCCGATGAATTGGTCGTGGGGATTGACGCTCAGACCCAACAGATTGTGTTGTATGAAGACGATCCGGCCAAACGATCGACGCATTTGGCCACCGTGTTTTTGGATGAACATGCCCAAATTACGCTCCGTTCCGATCTCATGGATTGTTTTATTGATGTGTGTTCCCCCGAAGTACTTCTTAAATTTGCCGAAGATTTTGATTATCAAGATTTACGCAAAGATTTTTTTCACAACGAAGTGCAAAATTATGAATTGGGGAAAAAGTTTTTTGTCAAGATTGTGACCGATGAATTTGCAGCACGGGTCATGGATCCACGGACGTATAGTGGTATTTCCCGTGCAATTCTTCAACGATGGGTGTTTCCCATGGTTCCCGATAACAATTACCTTGGTGCTCATGCGACCAACTATATGTATCATCGTGGGATGATTTATCAAGACGAGAACGTGACGTTGGCACGTACGTGTTGTCTTGAACGAGAGAGTATTGTGGGTGCTGGTACACGACTGGGTGACAATACACGGGTTGGGACGAGTGCCATCGGTCGCAACTGTACGATTGGCAAGAACGTGATCATTGAAGGCTCGTTTCTGTGGGAAAATGTGACCATTGAAGATAATGTCGTGATCACCAATGCCATCTTGTGTGACAATGTCGTTGTTCGGGCCGGTGCTGTCATCGGGGAAGGCTCGGTGTTGTCGTTTGGCGTTGTAATTGGTGCCGGTTTCCATCTCGCACCGTTCTCCAAGGTCACAACGGCGGCGCGGGTTAAGCGAGACGATGGTTTTTCGTCCGATGAGGATGACGACGATGCTGGGGACGATGAGGATTTACGTGGTCGATCGTCCTCTGTGGTTGACGGCGAGTGGAACCCCAAGAACGTCGGTGTTGGTGGTGTTGGACGACTCTGGACGCTGGACGAAGATGGGATTGAACTCGATTCCGACGAAGAAGAGGATGACGAGGACGGTAAGGCGGAGCCTGTGGATATCGAGCAACGTCGTCTTGACAAGCTCAAGCTTTCGCTCTTGGGTGCAAGTGACGCTGTGGCCAAGCAAGCGTGCAAGTGGGACGAGTGGGAGACGCTGTCATCATCGGTGGTGGGATCCGATGCCTCAGACGATGATCATATGGAGGACGAGACTGACGAACAGAAACGCCAACGATTCGAGCGTGTGATTCGTGATATGGTGAGCTCGGGAGATGCTGCGGGGAATGCCCCCGATGATTGTTTTATGGAGATCAAGAGCTACAAGTTTGCACAGAACCGAACGTTTGCCGAAGTGATTCATGGCATCATTCCAGGTCTCCTCGATCGTCTTCCGACCCAAGGTCAAGCGCCAATGGCTGTGTTGGGTCAAGCCAAAGTCAAGTGTACGCACTGGTCGAGTGTACTCAAGAGATGTCTCGTGGAAGACGGCGACCAAGCTGCTGTCATTGAAGCTCTGGAGATCTACGTCCTCTCAGAGGACAAGCGAAGTGTGTGGACACCCCTCTTCCGGTTCCTCCTCCAGATTGTCTATGATCTCGAGTGGGTCACCGAGGACGTGGTGCTCGAGTGGCATGCGACACGAGCGGATGCAGAGGATGGAGAATCGGCTCCCGCGACCCAATTGGCGATGTCCAAGGAAGTACTCGAGTTTATTGAGTGGCTCCAAGAGGAGGAGGAGGATAGTGACGAGGAGGAGGAAGAAGAAAGCGAGGAGGAAGACGATGAGTAGGGAGATCAGACCCGTGTAGAGGATCTTTACACACGTAATGGAGATAATGTCTGGAGGTGGGTGGGGCTGGCTGTCAAGAACAGAGGAGCGGAGGTTTTGCAAACTTGTGGACAAAGGGAGGAATTTAACTCTCCTCTATTGAGGAGGGATGTAACAAAATGAAGCGGACTTTGCACTTGGTGTACTATTTCAAAGTGATCGTTATCCTGACCTGGCTGCTGGAGTTTCCCAGCAACCCAGAGTGATGTGGAATAGTAATAACTCCACCAAGTACTCTTGATAATAATCAGTTTAGACTGAATGATGTGGCTCACTCTTGGCCAAACAATTCACTCTGTCATCTCGCTGTCAGCGATGATAATGACGGAGTTGGTTCCGTCACAG
>JAADWU010000170.1:0-17003 GCA_023336255.1 Pythium graminicola
ATCTCATCCCAGTGCTCGACTACCTCACCGAGAACCCATCGATCGAACCAGCCAAGTTTGAGCAACTGTGGGTCGGTGCCAATGTCATGTACGTCGGTTGCATTCGTCCAGTAGTTGTACTCTTTGGATGGCTAATCTGTTATTGTGTACTTGTTTGTAGTGGAGAAGTCGCAGCAACGCTCGAGCGTGTGCCAGACAAGGACGAAGTGATTGCCTCGTTCCACGCCAATCGTCTCGGTTGTCTTGCAAGTGGTGCAGTGCAACACTTTATCAAATTTTTCTTTTATGGAGAAATGGTGCGTCTGGTGCTGCTGAGTTGATGGTATGCTTGCTCTCATGTTCTGACAAAGTTGGTGGTTGTGCAGTTGGAACTCCACTCATTGTGCGCTGCCGAGGTCGTGATCGACCAAAACTCGGGTGTGGTCACCGGTACGATCAAGCGATTTGCGTTCCAAACCCGCGCCCCAGAAGAAGAACATCAGATCGATACGAGTTTTGTGGATTTTTTGAACAAGATCGTACAACAACTGTGAGCAGTAGACGCAGCGGACTAGGCACAAGTCGCACGGGACGAGAGCACTGTACACAGATACACGACACGAGTGTAATTTATTCAAGTAATGAAGACCGCCGCAACTGCATGTGCTCACTCTCATTGACTCATCTATCTGACTGATTTGGTGCTGGGTCTCTCGTTAGCACACCTGTGATTAGTCACCCGCCTTCTCTCACATTCGCCGTGAATATCACAGAAAAGGATGGTGTCGAATGGATCTGATTTAGTCTGACACTTCAATCATCGTTAGGCAACTCTAGTCTCGGTGTCGAGTTGAAGCACATTGTGGCACAAGTCTCGTTGAAGTATCCAATAAAGCAACAAATTGCATGATGGTGATGGTGTCGGAAAAAGAGATTTCGATTCAACGTTTTGGCTGGAATTATGCTCTTGGATCACATCAGTTTGCCAATCCCACAGTGATTTTTTTTATTTTCATCTTGTCCAACACCGAAGCTCGCTTTGGTAAAAGGTGCCTCCATTGACACATACAAACACCCAGGTTTCTCGTGTCGAACACCCTTGTTCGGACAAACGTCGATGAGCGCATATCTGGAATTTGTTCCCTAATAGAACTTGCCACCAGTTTCGAATCGTTCCGCGTGGTCGATTGCATCATCTCCATTCACACGTAATTCCCAGAACCACCTGAAATCACCAACTCTACAAAGCCTTCTCCATCCTGCGTACGCCATACGCGGCAAACATCAAGATACGGACAAGTGTATGCACTGTTTTGAAGGATTTTGACGTACGACAAGTGTGTTGTTGGTACAACGACGGACCAAGACACCTTTGAATCAATTGATGGGCATTCAAGTGGTGATTACACTCAAGAAAAACGTGGATCATGTGCATGTGCCACAAGCCATCGGTCAACTCATGAGTTCTAGTCTCAAAGCACCTCTGCAGTGCTATCCCATGAGTTTGTTGACGGATTTAAATGATCATTGTTGGTTTCTCTGGTTCAATGAGGCGCATATTATGGCCGAAGTCTCGTTGATGTATCCCAAGAATGCAATTGATTTTATTCTGGCGATGGTGTCCGGAGAACGTCGTGTGGCGTTTATTGAGCGTCCACTAAAGAGATTGCGAGTCGACGATTTCGTTCCACTGCTACGCGATGGAGCCGATGAGATGATGGAGCGATACGAATTGATGGCCGATGAATTGGACCCTGCGTTTTTACAAGAGAGACGACTCGAGTATACACAACAGTTGATACAATCGATGCCTGCATATGCTCATTTGTATGAGTGAATGATAAGTTATTAGAGAACACCATCCACATACTCACGACACAAGTGTTGTGTATTCAAGTCATAACGCCATACTCTCGCTCACTGACGGACAGATACATACGCATTCACATAGAGCTGATTGGGTCCTTAGCACTTGAAAAACTTCAAGAGAATCGACTTCCAATTGCTCACCAACATCGTATCCCGACCATTCTTGATATCTTGGACAATGGAAAAGCATGGCGTGGACGCATTCGTGTGAAAACTGGTGCGAAACGTCGATGAAAAGTCCGTCACGTTGCCACGGCATTCGTCGTAAAACAAACACGTCATCTTTTCAACTTCACGAAGCGCAAGCGCCGTGGGCGACACACTGGGAATCTTGGCCGCGATAGCATTCGAAGCATTCAACGCTGCACCTAAGGCCGCTTTGTACCAGTCGTCGTCATTGCTCGTTGCTTCGTGGTGGTTCTCAACAATCACGGCTTCGACAAATCCGGACGTCGCTTGTTCTTCGAGTTGACGAAAACCACCACGAAACGATCCACCCACAAGCGCTGTAACATCAGCACACGTTGTATACATGCTTGCAAGCAATCCCGACATTTCGTAATTGTAGCTGAGTGCTCCGAGGTCACGAATGTCTGAGTAACTCAAGTACTCGGTGGGCAGTGAGGCGAAAAACGGGGCAAGTGGGTTCTGAGGATCAAGAACCGAGTCGGGAGCTTCGAGTGTCCCACCAGTGCGCAGCAACACGTTCGATTGGGGCAACAAGACTGTACTATCGATCGCACGACGGACAGGCAATGGCACACGACGCGGGCATTCACGATATTGACGTGGATCCGCAAGCTTGGCTTCGAGTGTCATGGGCACTGAGTTTCCAATCGCACAGTGGTAGAAGATTGAATGCAACAAATCAACCGACGCATGATGCGACCAAAAGATAGGATCAGCTGGTGCCTCCATCAGGCCCATGACACCACTGAGTGAGCTGTGAATCGTATCTACAGTCATACAAAGTCAGTGCTTTCATCAAACCCCTCCAAATCCATAGACACATACTGTGAATGCCTTGCTCCAAATTGGTCGATACGCTGTCAATCGTAGGCGAAGAAAAGAGCTGACGCATGAGCGAACTCACACTCGTCGTCCCTGGAAACGCGGCCGTCGTCCAGTCCCCACGAGGCACACAATGTGCACAGTTGGGACCACTGAGACCGGCCGCTTCACAGAAATGGTTCACAGGACGTGTGGCTACACAGCGACCACGAACTGGTGTGCCATTGACTTGAACCGTGCGCGAGCGACCACTCATAGATCCGCCCAACTCTTGAAGCAATGACGAGCATTCTTCCATGCTACCACAGCCTCCCGTGAGGAAGCGTGCATTGTCCGAAACATAGTCCCAATACGGGACTGTGAGGCACGCAAAGTCACCACCGTACGAACGCAACATGTTCTCAAACCCCAAGAGCAACGCGCGATGCCAATAGAGAAACATACACGTGCGATGGGCTTCTGCCGTTGTCATTTGTTCCGTGTGAATCTCCACAAACTTGATATAGAGACCATCGTCCATGGAGCGTTCCAGAGCACGGAGATAGAGCTCTTTTTCAACGGGTGTGAATCGATCCCACGGTTTTCGGATTCTGGGACCACAAGGAGGTGTTGTGACTTGTTCGGTCGTCGTGTTTTGCGCGTAGAGAGATGGAACGAGCGCGAGGGCGAGCGTGAGAGGAGTGAGGAACTTCATCGTGGCAGGAGGTGAGCTGGTCAAAGCGGAATCGCAAGTGAGCCGGTCCTTCGACCATGGCCACGGAGAGATACCTGTCGCATGGCACTGCCACCATCAGTCCGCCATATGCGGTCTCTTGACGCCATGCGCGATTGATACATTTCTCCATCCATCGCTCATGTCCAGATCCCCATCAACTCAAATTCATGATCCCGTATTTCACACATGTCACACGGGACATAACTAACCTCTACAGTAGAATATTGGATTTGACAGGTTTCCAGCTCCCGGCCATTCATTGGTCTTGCTTCGAGTGGTTGGTCCTGTGGGTCGCGCCACTGGTGCTCGAAACGACAGAATAGGAAAACAATCGTGCAAGCATGGTAAGGTCCTTGCTTTAGACGCGTCTATCGTCCAAGCGTCTAATTGACGTGTCTAACTCTGTAGGGTGTCAACCACTTGGTCCTGTTTGAATCTGCCTCTGGCTTTGCGCTATTTGATGTTGTCGAGCACGAAGAAGTTGCCTCGTTAGTCGCGGAAGTCCAACAATCGGTCAACGATTTAGCGGCCTTTGGTCGTATTGTCAAGCTCAAGGCGTTTCAACCATTTACGTCTGCAGAAAATGCATTGGAAAATATCAACAACATTTCCGAAGGATTATTGGGTGATGATCTCAAGCATTTCTTAGAAATGAACTTGCCCAAGGTCAAAACTGGTAAGAAAGCCAAGTTTACCCTCGGTGTTTTTGACAAGAACTTGGCGCAAGGAATTAGTGATGCATTGAGTGTGCCCTGCAATGCCAACGATATGACGTTGGAAATTCTTCGTGGCATTCGTCTTCATTTTTCCAAGTTTGTCAAGGAGTTAGACCAAGGCAACTTGGCCAAGGCTCAATTGGGTTTAGGTCATTCGTACTCGCGTGCCAAAGTCAAGTTTAACGTCAATCGTGCCGACAACATGATTATCCAAAGCATTGCATTGTTGGATCAAATGGACAAGGACATCAATACGTTTGCCATGCGTGTGCGGGAATGGTATTCATGGCATTTCCCAGAATTGGTTCAAATTCTCAATGACAATTACCTCTATGCGCGTGCGGCTTCGTACATCAAGAACCGTTCTACGTTCTCGGAAGAAAAGTTGGATGGTCTAAAATCCATTGTGTTGGATGAAGACAAGGCCACCCAAATTCTGCATGCCGCCCGGACGTCCATGGGGATGGATATTTCCGATATTGATATGCTCAATATTGATGCGTTTACCACGCGATTGATCAAGTTGGCCGAATATCGTCGTCAATTGTATGAATATCTTGTCTCCAAGATGGCGACCGTCGCGCCTAACCTTGCGGCTTTGATTGGCGAGACTGTGGGCGCTCGTCTCATTTCGCATGCGGGTTCCCTCACGAATTTGGCCAAGTGTCCTGCCTCGACGGTGCAGATTTTGGGCGCTGAAAAAGCGTTGTTCCGTGCGCTCAAGACCCGTGGCAATACGCCGAAATACGGTTTGCTCTTCCATTCGTCGTTTATTGGACGTGCGGCTGCCAAAAACAAGGGACGTATTTCTCGTTACTTGGCCAACAAGTGTGCCATTGCGTCCCGTATTGATTCGTTTATTGATGAACCAACCACGAAATATGGTGATATGATGCGTGAACAAGTGGAAGAACGTTTGGCATTTTACGAAACCGGCGCGGCCCCACGCAAGAATGCGGATGTCATGACCCAAGTCTCGGAAGAACTCAAGCTCTCGACGTCGAATGGTAGTTCGGAAAAGAAATCGAAAAAGGACAAGAAGAAACGTGCGGCCGAAGTTGACGAGACGGAAGAAAAGCCCAAGAAGAAGAGTAAGAAGGACAAGAAGAAGGAGATCAAGGAAGAAGTGGTCGAAGAAACCCCAGCAGAGGACGGGGAGAAGAAGAAGAAGAAGAAGAAGAAGAAGAACGCCGAGTAAACCCCATGTATATTTTGCTTGTGAGTTTTGCTATAGCCGTTGGTTGTATCTATTTCTAGGCACGTGGTTGTTTTGGTAGAGTCTCTAGGATCGAGTGGCGTCTACGACAACGACAATGGCATCGATCCCGTTGATCCCTGGACTCTTGTCGTCCCAGCGCCAGTGGATCGGTCGGACCAACTTTCACAAAGGCCACGTGCTTGAACGCATGGCCAATGGCCGCTTTGTAGACGACCCACCACCTCCAAAACCCGAGGCAGAATGGCCTACCATATCCAAAACCAACCAAATCCAGGACCCACCGAGCACGAAAAGCACCACATACCGTCACGACACCAAAACCCCTGCGTGGATCACGTACGATCGTCAAGTCCTACGGTTCTTTGGGTATTTCGTGGATCCCATTGCCCATGATAACCACGCAGAAGAACGTATACGTCGTCTTGTCTTGCTCTTTTACCTCACGGATCATTCCCTCTCGATCTCGGAGCCCCGTGTGGCCAATAGTGGCATTCCACAAGGTGAATTCCTCAAGCGATCGATCGTGAAAGCACCGAATGGCGTTGTGTTTGAACCGGCCGACTTTAACGTCGGTGGGCACATTAAACTCCACGGACGAACCATTTACTTGGTCGATTGTGACCAAGCCACACGTTCCTTCTACGAAGAAGCGATGGGCCGAGCCCAAGGCGTCGCTTGCAAATACCCTGATGATCGTAGTTCCCAACTCGATGAGCTCGATGCGCTCAAGCATCGACTCAAACAAAAGACTGCGGCCGTCGCCGAACGACCGGCGGAACGTGTTCGTAAATTTCATGAACATAGTCAGCAAGTGCTTCGATTCTTTGTGTCGTGGCAGGATCCCCATCCATTGTATCCCGAAACACGACGCTATGTCCTTCATTACTATCTGCAAGACGATACGATCGAAATTGTTGAGCCCAAAAGTGAACGAGAAGGGCGTGGCCACTTTGCTGTTTTGCTCTCCCGACGACGACTCGCAAGTGAAGCCCACAAAGGCCGGTTTCTCACCGACCGGGACTTGCGATGTGGGGAATACGTGACCGTCTTTGCGCGGCAGTTGTTGCTAGAGGATTGTGATGCGTTTACACGGTCGTATTACCTGGAAACCCACGGTGTGACTCAAGAACCCAATGATCCAACGCCACATACCAAACCGAAAAAGCCTGTCAAGTGGAAACTCTTTGAAGCCGATGAGACGCCACGTGCTCCAGGTCCTACGGAACCCACGAGCGACCATCGTTTCTACCAGAATGATGCATTGGAGCACAAACAACTTCGGTTTCGTGCTCGTTTCCACGGTCTCTCGTCTGCCGATACGAACGCACAGCGTGAGTTTGTCGTGACATTTTACTTGGAAGATGATACTCTCGCTGTCTTTGAGCCACGAAAAACCAATTCTGGTGTCCTGGGAGGACGCTTTCTTGATCGTGGACGGTTCCGCAAGTGTGTGGCGTCGGTTGATGGGGATACGCTCTCTCGAGAGCGAGACAAAGAACGATCCGCGTACAGAGCACATGATTTTTACGTGGGAGCGATCATTGCGTTTGAATTTGCACCACATCAAAAGCTCGAGCTTGTCGAGGCCGATCGACAAACGCTCACGTACTGCGAAAGTCATCCAGAGCGATTCCCATTCTCTGACGCGAGTGCGATTCTTCAGACGGTGGCGACCACCTCGAGTCTCTCGACAGCCTCAGTTCGTCGTGCGTTTCGAGCGGTCGATACGCCACGAGGTGGGACACTTGACGTGGGGAATGTCCGACGCATCCTCGAGCGTCTGGGGATGACCAAAGAACTCAATGCCCAACAACTTGTGACGCTTTGTCGGCGGTTTGAAGACCTTGGACTGGACGAATCCACGAAACCACGACCATTTCTCTATGATGATTTCTGTGACGCGCTTGCTCTTGAGTCTGAAGGCCACTCGAGAACCGCGGACGTGTATACAAAGCTGAGGAATTGTACGGGATTGCGTCGATTACTGCGCGAGGTCGATACAGGTCGACAATGGATCGTTGATGTGGGCGAACTGAAGGAAACTGCAATGGCCTACAAGGTCACACTATCACAAAGTGAGCTCCAGACACTCTCCTCGTCTTTCCGAGGCAACGATCGTCAGCCACGCAGTACAGTTGATTACAATGCGCTCTGTGATCGTGTATTTGACGGCACTGGAGGCAGTCCAAGCCCACGACGAGAAGAACAGGACAATGATGCATCGAGCGACGATGCGTTCGATCGGTTTGGAGCCGATGACGTCGGTGATGCCAGTGCTCCACCACTTGTGGAGACCTCGTCCCGTCCGCTCAATTCCGCATTTCAGCGTCCTGCATCACCACGTCGTCCTGTGCCTCCACCACTACCCAAGCCACTCCCAGTCAGTAGCACAAGTGGACTGAACGCATCTCGTCGCGATCCCGACACATCAACATGGGCTTCTCCCTCGGATGCACGCGCTGTTGCTGTGCTTCGCCGAGTCTTTGGTGATCGCAAGTATCAACTACGTAAAGCGCTTCGTGATCGTGATCATGACAAGAGCGGATTGCTGGGGGAAGAAGCCTTTATGGACGCGGTGACGGCCATTGAACCCCGTCTCTCGGACGACGACACGTACATTCTCGCCGACGTTTACTTTCCCACCAACAACAGTCACATCGACTACGCCAAAGTGCTGGAAAAAGCATTTCGAAGTTAGTCTCTACCGATTCTAGTACGCGTCCGACGGTGCAGCCCATGCCGGCTCCGGGACACGAAACACCGGACCACCCAACTATCAGTTCCATACACACACGAGCGTTAATACATCTTTTTCTCCATCATCTATCGCTCTTCCGTACCTTGTACTCGAGCGCATGAAGCCAAATCTTGGTACAATGAAGTTGTGTTTCATTGTACGCAGCCTCGGCACTAATATGGCACCATGGACATGTCCGACGCAAGAACTCGTCATCGGTCTCATCGTCCCGTTGAGGTGACACAAAATCGACCGAGCTATCAGCACCGTCCTTGTCAGCTTTGAGCTTTTCGGCCTCGGCAATAGCTTCCCGTCGTGCGGCGGTCTCGCCAAAGTGGAGTTCACCACCATAGCACGGATCATTGGCAATTGGGAAACCAATGAGCTGGAGATGGAGACGAATTTGATGCGTACGGCCAGTGATGGGTTTGCATTCGACCAGCGTCGTTTGATTACCGTTACGGAGGACTCGAATGCACGTACGAGATTCTTTGCCGTCGGCATGACACTCGTATACAGCGTCCCGTTTCGATTTGCATTGCAAAGGACAACTGATATGAATGGTCTCATTGTCTGGGAAGGTGATTTCACTCGCTGTACAGTTGGCAGTTGCTGTGGCGATCACTTGTTGCTGAAAAGCATCGTCAAACTTTGGGGGAAGCTGGCCACGCACACGTGCGAGGTACGTTTTGGACGCTTCGCGATCGGCTACAGAACGTACATGTGAGTACAGCATCGAGTCATTCCAAGCCGACACAACGTACAGATAATCTGAGCGAGTTCTTTGGCTTTGGCCTGGGTCTTGGCAAGGATTACAATCCCCGAGGTGAGACGATCGAGACGATGCACAATATTGAGCTGGGGAATATCGGGTCGCATGCGATGAAGGACACTATGAAGTGAATTGTGACGGTATGCGCCGCATGGATGCGTAGGCATGGACGGAGGCTTGGAGACCACAAACTACGTACATACCACCCGAGGGTCGTTAGCTCCAAAATGACCTCACAACCCACTACACAAAAGCGAGACGTACGAGTTCATTGTCTTCGTAAACAATGGGAATGTCTTCTCCGGACACAGGCGGTTCGTGTCGATGGGCCGTGTGGACTATGAGATCACGACTCTTGATGATCGTATCGGGTGTCACAATCTTCCCATTCACCGTAATCCGACCCGAGAGGATCGCCATGCGCTACAAGGCACACAACAAGTGAGACCGTGGTATCCTCAACTGAGACCACCACGTGACGTACGTAATACTCGGGGGAATTGGCCCCGAATTCTTGAGCAAACATACTAATCAACTCTCGTCCGAGCCATCGTTCTTTGGCGTTGGTACGAAATTCATAAACGTACGGCGCCACAAAACGATACTCTACACAATTCCCTTTAATTAATCCTCCTCCACGACGATGCATTGGACGGACGTACCATCCACAAACGTATACTCCGGTTGTGCTTCTACACGTGCTCGTTTTTCATCCCGTTTCTTGGCTTTCCGTGCATGACGCTTTTGTGCTCGTTTTTCTTGATACGCTTCTTGATCTTCTTGGGTCCATTCGTGTTTCTTGCGCTTAGCTTTTCGAGAGATTGGAACGATTTCTTCATTGGGTTCTTTCACATCTGTCTCATTTACAGTAGTAGAAACCGCTGGCGCATGGTCCACTGTCTCCACTATTGCTGGTGGTGGCGCTACAGCCGCTGCTTCCATCTCCATCAACTCGCTCATTTGTGTCCACCAAGGCTAATGGAGAGCAATCAAAAAAGTGCTTTTGTTGACCAGATTCAAACTAACCTAAGTGTTGGAGAGCATTTAGCGTTTCTGTGACGTGTGAGATCGTCTTTACTCCATGCTGCTGGATGCGAGGAGTGATGTGGCCTCGGACGGCTTACGGAACAAGACCGATTTGTTCTCGTTGACCGAGTAGACTTGAGGCATCATGGGTGGTGAGTAGTAGCGCAAGAGAAGGGACGATGTGACCACCGAAACCGACGACATGGCCATGGCCGCACCGGCAAACATCGGTGGAATGCTAATGCCGTACGGATACAACACACCAGCCGACAAGGGTACGAGCAAACAGTTGTAACCCAATGCCCAGACATAGTTGATACGGATACGGTTGAAAATCGTACGTGAGAGGTCGAGGGCCGAGATCACATCCCAAAGACTCGACTTCATGAGCACCATGTTGGCTGTTTCGACTGCGATTTCCGTCCCAGCACCAATGGCAATACCAAGGTTGGCTTGTGCCAACGCGGGTGAATCATTGATACCATCACCAACCATGGCAACAATGCGTCCCGTACTCTGGAGGTGCTTGACCTTGGACGACTTCTCCGACGGGATTACTTCGGCCATAACGTTGCGACGGCTAATACCGAGCTGGTCCGCAATGGTGATCGCTGTGCGTCGGTTGTCGCCCGTGACCATCCACACCTCCAGACCCATCTCCTGAAGTTTTCGAATCGTTCGTACGGCCTCAGGGCGTGGAGCATCGGCAACACCAAACACTGCTGCGAGTTCGCCGTCAACGCCCATATAAATGGAGGTCTTCCCGGCATTTTGAAACGTCACGGTGGCTTGGTTAGCGACAATGCTGTCAAGGCGGCTGAGGCCATTGTCAACCATCCATTCCTTGTTGCCGATCACAATTCTCTTCCCATCGACCTTGCACGTAATACCACGACCCGAGACGCCCGTGAAGTCACCCGGTTGCTCCAGTGACGGACAGATGAACTTCGCGTAGTCGATAATGGCCTTGCTCAACGGGTGTTCGCTGTTCAGTTCGGCAGAGCCAGCTAAGTAGATCAGCTCCTTCGAACTCAGCCCACTGCTGAGGACCACCATGTCAGTAACAACAGGGGCACCAACCGTCAACGTGCCAGTCTTGTCGAAGAGAATGGTGTTGACACTATGGGCAACTTCGAGCGGCTCACCTCCCTTGATGAGAACACCGTGCTTGGCTCCGACACCGGTGCCAACCATCACTGCAGTCGGGGTCGCAAGACCAAGAGCACAAGGGCATGCCACCACTAGCGTTGCGATGGCAAAGTTGAACGCAAACACGAAGTGACTATCGGTCGATGGGATCCAACTCGCTGGGATGGCCTCCATCATACAGAGGATGTACCAGACCAAAAAGGTGAGGAATGAGAGCACCAACACGGTCGGCACGAAGATAGATGCTACATAGTCTGCGTATGCCTGGATTGGCGCTTTGGACGTCTGTGCATCTTCAACCAATCGAATGATCTGGCTAAGGGCTGTATCACTGCCGATGCCAGTGACCTTCATGTGAAAAAGGCCATCGACATTAACAGTCGCGCCCATGACCTTATCTTTGACCGTCTTCTTAATGGTCTTCGATTCACCCGTGAGCATTGCTTCATCAATACGACCTTCGCCAAACACGATCACACCATCGGCTGGGATAGAAGAACCACGCACGACCTTCAGCACATCTCCGCGTTGGACAAGTTCGATTGGAACCACCTTCTCTTCGACGATCTTCTTTCCCGAGGCGTCGAAAATGAGAACGTTTGCTGACTTGGCCTGTAGCTCCAGCAGTTTGCCCAGAGCTTCTGATGTCTTGCCTTTGGCAATAGCCTCAAGGTACTTGCCCAGCACAACAAATGAGATGAGCATGGCCGCCGTCATGAACATGTCGGGGTTGTCCACACTCGAATCATTGAGGACAATGCTCCGAATGAGGCTGAAGACACCGTAGAAGTATGAAGCATTCGATCCCATCGAAACAAGAAACGACATGCCGAGCATACGATTCTGCAAGCCCTTCCATGCATCGATGTGGAAGCGTCGACCCGAGTAAAACTGCACAGGTGTCGATAGAACGAAGACGATGAGCGACATCCACGTGAGGCCGCGATAGAAATGACTCATCAAACCGGCGTTGATTGCATCGATGTTCCCCAACACCATCATAATGATTATAATGGGGAAGGTAAACACCACTGCAACGAAGAAGTCATTGTGGTAACGCTGGATTTCCTTCGCACGTTGGTCACCGAGGGCTTTCTGTGCATCGTCTTGTGTCACGAACGAGGCATCGTACCCGATCATCTCGACGTTTTCAATCAGGGTGCGAATACCAACCATATCCCGATCAAACTTGACACTGGCCTTCTCTGTAGCAAAGTTGACAACAGCCGATTTGACGCCGGGAATCAACTTGAGAGCACCTTCCACCGAGTTTGCACAAGAGTTACACGTCATTCCGCCGATGAGAAGCGTAGCATCGCCAATGTCTTCTTTCGGTGGTCCATTCACACTGATGGAGACCGAGTCACTGGTTGTGTCGAGCGATGAGGAACAGCACGACCCCTGCTTCGTTGGAGCCTTCTTTGGCGACGAAGCAATCACAGCGACTGGCTTCGGTTTGACTTCCACGACTGCAGCTGGCTTGGCATCCGTCTTGGGCTCAGCCGATGACCGCACCACCTTGGCTCCGAATTTGCTTCCGGCACTTTGCACGACCGAGATCAAATCGTCGTTGGACAGTTTGCTGCTTCCGTCGACTTCAACATGTGCGAGCTTCGTTGGAAAATCAACACATGCAGTGAGAATACCGTCGGCTTCACTGAGAGCAGTCTGGACTTTACGGGCACAGTTCTTCGCACAGCTCATACCCGATACTTCGAGTGTTACTTGCCGTGTCGACGGCACAACCGTCGCACTAAACTTCGTCCCCGCCGATTGCACGGCCTCCAGCAAGTCCACATCCGTCACACGACTTCCACCTTCCAAATTCACCGCCGCAAGCTTGGTCGGGAAGTCGACGACGGCGGACGAAACACCCGGCAAGTTGCTCAGCGCTGTCTGGACTTTGCGCGCGCAATTCTTGGCACAGCTCATGCCATTGACCTGAAGCAGCACGGACCGTGGCTCAGTCGACGGTTCGTACACTGTTGCCGAGAACTTGACCCCAGCCGATTGAACAATCTCTACCAGATCAGCTTCGTTGAGTCGACTGCCTGGTTCGAGATAGACGTGAGCAAGTTTGTTCTGGAAATCCACCGTCGCCTTCATCACGCCAGAGGCTTCCGTAAGCGCAGCTTGGACTTTTCTGGCACAGTTAGCCGCACAACTCATGCCGTTAACCGTGAGCAATACTTCGCGTGAGCCACTAAATGGCTGGTATATCGATGCGTGGCACGTCGTACAGACGCTCTGAACCTTTTCAACCAACTCGGGCTCGGTGAGTTCACAGTCAGGGGCAAGAAACACGGTTGCACGCTTGGTATTAAAGTCCACAGACGACTCAATCACACCAGCGGTCGCATTGAGTTCGGCTTGGATACGCTCGGCACACGACGCATCACAGCTCATGCCATCAATACTGAGGAGCACAGCACCAGGCAGACTGTTGCCACGCTCCCGCGAGTCCTTGGCAACAAAAGCATCAAAGCGTGGGTTTGCGGCACGTACGCACTTGATCAAGTCCACTTCTGTGGCAGTGCATCCTTTGGCCAGTGTCACACTCGCCTCTTTCGACTTGGAATCAATATGAATATGAAGGACACCTGGAAACTGTTCCAACGCACGAATGACTTGCGTGCCACAGTTGGTCATGCATCGCATGCCATCAATCTTGAGCGTAATGACACGATCAAGATGTTGCCACACAGGATACGCAGTCACGGGGTGTGACGCGGCTTTGCGCACAACTTCAGCCAATTCTGCTTCATGACGGACGTCTGCGCGCACACGCAATTCCATCCGCAGTAGTTTTTCATGTAGGTCCAACTGTACGTCACGTACATCGGCCGTGGCCTGCAGCGCATGGACAATACGATCGGCATCGTCGGCTTCGAGCTTGGGGACAATGAGAAACACAACGTTTTCGTCATCATCCGGTCGTTGGGAGGACGTGAGCGATGGCACGTCTTCGTCTTCAGAGACACAGACGCCGTCGACGAACGAACGTCGTCGCGGCGCCGCGAGATCACGGAGCGCAACGTCCGCTGCGCCCATTATGATCGGGGAAGTTCGTTGGTTTGTGTTGTGAGCAACGATGGGAACTAGCCGTTGGAAAACCAGTCCCAACGTTGGAAAAACCGCCTCTAGCGAAAGGCAAAGCAGAATGATGGGCTTTGTAGGTTGCTGAAGATGACGTAAATTCACTAAATAGACCAATCATGGTGAAGAATATTTATTCAAGATGGACTAAAGTTATTTTTCTGGGTTTTCTTTCTGTTACGACAGACTCGAATGATTGGGATTGGCAGATGGCACACTGCTTGGTTCGTCGACTATTTTTCTAGATTTTTTGATTTGACACCTCAGAACCTCGATCTAGTGACCTCTAAGTACGGATGGTTTACATTAACCTATCTCATGACCTTTAACTTGTCAAGTGTGAGTGGTTCGAAGCGCAACAAGATGGCAATGGCATCGCCGCTACGATTGCGCGTGTTACTCGCGTGTGCGGTGCAACGCACTGCCATGACATCTGTGGCAGCGTCACGACCAATAACGCGTTCTTTCCATGCATCGGCAATTGCATTAGCGCGTCAGAGTCGTCGTGGAGGTCGCATGGCACGTGTTGCCAAGCCGATGCCGAGTTTGATGGTAGAGCTTAATGGACGATTCGGCCATTCATGATTCTTGAGTACCTAATACAGTTTTACATTGTACAGGATGATGAAGAGGATGAAGAGCACAAGGGCAAGAGCAAGAAAACTGCAACGTTTTTCACCAAAGATGAGCTCGAAGAGAACCCCAATTTGCTCGCAGAGGACGATCAAGACGATGAACTCGACGACAAAGAGACTCAACAATTTCTCAAAGATGTCGATGAAATGTTTGCATTGGACTCCAAAGCTTTTGGTCGTCGGTTGGTACGACCAGAGGAGTTGGAGGAGGTTGAGCGATCGAGTGAAGTCAATGGTGAGGACGAGGAAGAGGAGGAAGACATTGATCGGGCGGAACGCATTCCCAAGCGACGATTACTCAAGGTCCTCGATGATTTTGATGCCATGAAGCCACGTGGTGGCAAGAATGCAGAAGGAATGGCCGTGCCAAGTATGTACACTGTCGCTCAGGACGATGGAACCTAATGTCGTTAACTTTCTCTTGTTTCCTCATTGCAGAGACCAAGATCGCAGCGCCATTGGAAAAGAAAGTCAAAAAGATTGATCCTGATCGCGTCTCGCATCGTCAGGAGCGTGTCGAGTTGACAGTCCTCGGATTTGTGCAGAACCTTTTGCTTGAGGACTCGGATATGCTCGAAACGGATGTGTTCGCGTATCTTGTCGAGGTAGGTCGTCCATTTCACCGTTCACTGATCAACGTGTTTCCAATCTGTGCTGTATCCAGGCGAGCGTGTCTCCCGACTTGAGAAGAGTCGTTTTGTACTGGGAACCGGCACGTCACAACTCGGAGAATCAGACAATCGCCAAGAAGAAGGCCGAAGGTGTGCAAAAGCGTCTCGAGAAGCTCGAAAAATTCATTCGCATCGCGGTGACACGTCATCTCAATCTCAAAGTAGGTCTAAAATGGTACGGTAGCATTGTTCACAAACTAATCACTTGCTTCCACGCAGTACTCACCCATTATCCAGTTCAAGCGATTCAAGCAGTCCAAGAGCGACGAAGCCCGCGCTCTGTTCGACAAGGAGATGGCATGGCTCGATCGATTCAAGCAATAAAAGACAACGTGTCATTTGTTCCATTTTGGTTTCCTCCTAGGAAAGAGACACCTGATTCGTAGGCTTATTCGTCCTTCTTCACGAGCTCGTACAAGTCAGTACGAGTCTGCGTCGACGTGGGAATGTTACGACGCATCTCATCGACCTTTTCAAGATCAATGTCGGCGTACACAATCGCCTCAGTGTGGCCACAGGTCGCAACGACCTCACCCCACGGCGAAATGACCGTCGAGTGACCCCAGGCCTGGTACCCGCCTTCTGGGCCACGCGCAGGCGACGTTGCCGCCACGTAGAGCTGGTTGTCAACGGCACGACCCTTCTGAAGCAATTCCCAATGGGCTGGACCAGTCGTGAGGTTGAATGCACCCGGGAACATGAGGACTTTGGCACCCTGACGACGCATGAGCATCGAGAGTTCAGGGAAGCGGATATCGTAACAAATTCCCACACCAATTTTACAGTACGGGGTCTCAAACACCGTAACTGAATTACCCGCCGACAACGTATCCGATTCTTTGAACGTAATGCGACCAGGCACATCAATGTCAAAGAGGTGCACTTTGCGATGCTTGGCAAGAATTTCACCTTCGGGTGAGAAAATCACACTCGTATTGTAGATATTTCCACTGTCTTTTTCCGGAATTGAACCACCCACGAGGTAAATCTTGTTGGCCGCTGCGAGACCCGAGAGTGCGTGCGTCGACGGGTGATCGCTAGCGTTCAACGCCGCCTTTGTGGTGGGGATTTCTTCTGCGTATTGCGGGAACGACGTCGTCGCGTAGGGCGAGTTCCAACACTCAGGCAACGACACAACTTGAGCGCCATTGGCAGCAGCTTCATTCACGACCTTGGTCGCGGTCGCAATGTTCTTGGTCTTGTCATCCCCCACGAGGATTTGACAAAGCGCGATTTTGAACGTAGACGGGGCGGAGCTCATTGGACGAATGTGCGTGAACGAACGGCGTTGAAGAGTGGTGATGCGAGACCCCACGCGACCAAGCATTGCGACCAGCAACTGAGCCGCTCATGTGCTTGAAGGAGAAAAATCCCCTAAACCGGTTTGCTCAAACACTACATTGGGATG